>JAJHUR010137443.1:0-40357 GCA_027495735.1 Lutjanus campechanus | reverse complement strand
AATCAGATTATAGTTACATAGTAAAATGGAGATCACTTTGCAGGATTACAATTTTATAATACATTTTAAAATAAAGAATGATATACTGCTATAGTAGTGCACCGATATTACAACACTTAAGCATCAGCATCACCCTGGTCTCAGTGAAAACTGCTAATCTGACAGTACATGGCCTCAAGTGAAAAACTGCTTCACTGGGAGGAAATATTGCCATTATTTTGCCTTTAAATCAGAAAAGAGGAACAGAGCAATGACAGTTCTGTCTTCAGGTGTGAAAATGCTGTCGTCATCCAAAAACTCAACGTGTACTAGAAGGTAGGAACAACCGCTAACGTTAGCTACACAGACGGGCTGCTAACGTTAGCTACACAGAAATCCAGTTAGCTAGCTAACTGGTCGTTTCTGGGTTAAAACACAAGCCCCAGAATTAGTTAATGTAAGTTTATTTTAACTTTGAATATGAAATGTGAATAGTTACTTAACAAAGAACATTTTAACATGCATAATTACCATTATTGATCATTATTAAAGATTTTAACATAATTGAGATAATCCAAAAGTAACAGAAAGTTATCAGGTTACATTACTTTAATATTGTGATTCTTGGATTATGTGACTGAATACATTTTGTACTGTATCGGAATACATTTTTAAAGTAACCCTTCCAAGCCTGTTGGTCAGTAGTCTGCTAACCCAATAATCTCGCTTTGTCATACTGGCCCTTGAAGACCATTTTCTCACTGCTGACACAGGGTCCTGTGATGTTTCTCAACTTTTGTGGATTTTGTGGAGGTTCAGTCTAAATGCTCCACCAAACAATCAGTCACATAATGACATTTTCCATCCTGAAATGTCCAAAGACTCAGCCCCTGAGTTGTGACGCAGCCCGTTTCTGTGCGCTCTTTATTATTTTTCAGACTCAGTCATGCCATACCTGCCCAGTAGGCATTGTCAGAAGCTCCCTGCCTCCGTTAAATCACCTGACTGCTCTTGTGATCAGCCACCTGCCTGCACAGCTGCTGCTCGTTTGCTCATTAGCTCCTCAGGATATATAGAGGCCAGTTAGCGTTGTGGTTTGCCAGATTGTTTATGTTGTGTAGCTGCTGTAGGGTTTGAGCCACTCTTGCTTCACTCGTACCTGTTGCCTTTTCTGACTGCCTGTTGCCGTCTCTTTTTAAACTCAATTTTTTTTAATGTGGGAAATCTGTGTTAAACAAAATATTAAAAACCACAGGGTATTTTAAAACATGTCTTAAATGAAAAAATCACACTGGGATGACTGAATAACTGTGTATTGCATTTACATTTTCTTCTTATTTCAAAGTTGTTTAACGTCTCATCTTGATTTGATTGTATTATTGAATAGTTTGAGTCTTGTTCAAAGTGAAAACATACATACAGAAATAAGCAGAGAGAAAGTGAAATGGAATAAAGGTCTTTAACCCACAGTAAAGGGTGGAGAGGGGAGGCGTGGTGGAGGACGAGAGGTCAGTGTGCAGCTGAGCCTCTTCCATATAATGACCTACATGGCTGCTGATATGATCTCTGTGTGTTTAGATGATTAAATCCACTTTAAATGCAGAGCTTTTACACACTGAGCTAAATATAGTAAACACATATGTATGTAGAAACAGTTCAAGAGCGAGTCATGTGCATGTTTGCAATTATCAGAGTAAGCTATTTCTGGCTCACGTGTTTATTTTCAGTACTGTAATATTTCAATTTCATTAAATGCATGTGAACATACATTAAGTCACCAGACAGAAGTGTTTTTGCTATGTTCTATTACTGTTTGCTGTTTATGCTATTTTCCAAAAGGACTCATGTCGCAAAATATAAACCAGAGTCTCATCAAATCATCCAAAGACCGATGATTTTAACCACCACGTTGGTTTCATCATAATTGGTTCAAAGGACACGGGTGTGCTGTGAACTCAGCTGACCTCTCTCACTCAGCCTGGATGGGAAATAATGATAAAAAGTGACTAAAGTTAAGTTTCTGCGAGTTGAAGTATTCCCCATGGCACTTTATCTGGCAAAGTGATGACAAGAACGCTGGACATCAACAGTGCTTTGTTCATCACTCGCACGCAGGCACACGGGTAATGTACTTTAACTACTGCCATTTTTCTGAAGGTAAGAGATGATGCAACGTGAGGCAATGGCAATTTTTAAGAGTGCAACACAAAAGCATTACTTTTGTAAGGACTAAGGAGGACGAAGATTACCAGTGAATACTAACTGGGGTAATATTACTTCATTTTATTTAAATAGACAGAAATGTAATATTGACCGTAAAGGAATATATATTTCTTATTAGTATTAAAGGGCTATTTTTGGATTTGGGGAGCTTTGGGAGCCTTTTGTTTCTGGAGTTAGGTGAGAACACCATCTTTCACATCTGTATGTTAAAGATGTTAAATATGAAGCAGCCTGTTAGCTTAGCTTAGCATAGAGACTGGTAACGGGGGAAACAGTTAGCATAGCTCTGAGCAAACCTTACATAATCCACGTGCCAGAACCTCTAAAGCTCACTAATTTCAGGTTACTACTTCAGGTAGGTATAGTCTCGCCTCCAATAAGACTTGAAAATACTGTTTCAACCTGTTCTCATCCCAGGTTTGTTGTGCCCCTTGGCGTCTCATACCGATGCACAAGATGCCCTTTAGGCTTTGTTCAGACTGCAGATTTGTTTCTCAAATCAGATCTTTAGGACAGACTGTCCCGTTATTTAGAAGTGATGAGAATGTATTTGTGTATCCCAACATCACCAACCTATCTGCATGGATTGTTTAGCTTCCATACTTGTATGCCATTTGCTTTTCCAAACTGGTGGTGCACTGACTACAAGTAAATACACTGACTATTGACAAGTACCTCATACAACCTCACTTCAAATTATCCGAACTATCCCTTTAAAGCCAGTGGGCATACGGCTGCCACAGTTTTTGTGGCATTGCCACAGCCTGCTGCCACCTTGTAGTTGCTCTTTCAGGAACAGCTGTGTCCTGAGTGCCAAGTGAAATCCCTGTCAGATAACCCAGAGTTCACCCTGCCCGACCACTGACACACTCCCGCTGGCTGTCCACCCTGTCACTCCCCATGACCCTTATCACTTATCACCAGTCTGGTCCGGGCATATACGCACGCAAACGCATAAACACTTCAGACCCACACAGATGGTCTCTCGGAGGACCACATGCACACACACATTCACTGTTGTACTTTCTCCCACTTGTAATTCATGTCGAATGACACTCTTTGATCAAACTGGTGTTTACCGAACCATCCGGCATCTCCGCTTATTTTAACGGTATTAAATGGCATTGAGGACGGCTTTGAATGTTTCCTGGCATAATCATTCAGAATGTGCAGGTGAATACATTGAAGCGATTAGTGTTAATGTGGGGTTGTGCTCTGCATCACTCTGCTGTCCGATGATGGGAGACCTGCATTCAGAGCATATTTGTGTGTGTATGAGTCTGTGAGTGTGTGTGTGTGTGCTGTGTTTTCAGCAAAGTTATTAATAATTTAGTCCACAGCTAGTAGGCACCTAATTACTACAACACATCGACCTGGGAGGAGCGTTACACACAAACACACACACACACACATTAAGGCTGGGTTTGTTTCAGCCTGTTATATAAACTGTGGAAGCTGGAGGAAAGTTGTATGTGCTTCAATCCATTGTAGTAAATTTTTAACAATACACACCGATTCATGTCATATTGGGGTTGCTGTAATTACTGGTTTCTAATATATTAAGTCATAATTACAGCTGGGAAACTTCCCAGAGATGGATGCAGTGTTGGTTCAGATAGTTTACATGTGGTACATTAGATCACAGTGAAGTGACTGGAATGGAAAATAGGACGCCTCACCCAAAGTCCATCAACACGCCGTCTCATAGAAATTCTGTTTAAACCACTACTTTCAACAGCACATATGTGTTGTGAGAAATGTAATGATTTCCACATTACGTTCTCTGTCAACATAATGAGGAAACGTTAATCACCACAAGGCTGGCGAGTTGCAAAATGGTGACGCTGACCGTGTTCACAAAATGGTCATTGAAAAAGAAAATTGTTTTCTCTCAAAATCTGCCTTTGCAACATAATATCAGCTCATGGCAATGAAAGAAAGATAAAACTTTTTTAAGGTTGTGTTTAGGCACACAAAGTAGAAAGGCCAGGGTCTTGGTTAAATGTTGAAAAATAAAAAGTTACTTTCAGCACAAGATACTTCAGCATATGCTTTTCTTTTCTTTTCTTTTCTTTTTTTGTGAAAGGGTTTGCACTCTTGAATCCAAGCTTTTGAAAAAATTGTGTCAATCCCATTTTTGTAGAAAAAATTCTCACACAGTGACAAAGAAGTTGAAGAGGCCTCTCATTCATAATTCCATCTGCAAAAAGAAATGCAAGAAAAAAGTTTATGCAGGATCATAGTCAGAACAACTTTGTGGGGTTTTTGACCACTATAGTGCTATGAAGCCACGACTTTATGAGCGGGTTCCCATTTTGTTTTTACCATGGATGTGTATGAGGGGGCATATGCACAAGCGCAAGCACTGTGTAGCGCACTTCACATCCTGCACCTGGTTCCCCACTAATTAGCTGATCGACAACCAAGGGATGTGAGTGTTAAGTGTTAATATGTAACATTTCCACATTAAGATCCCTAAAATGCTTAATCCACATTAAAAAATATATAATTAAAAATTATATTTTGTTGAGTTATATTTTTACATTATCCCAAATGTTTCTAACAAAGGTCAAACACACTTTATTCTCACTGGAACACGTTAGATTTTATGGAAACAAAAAAACATCTCAACTTTTTTTTTGCAATTTCATTGAAAAAAAAAAAGAAACCTAAAAACATTGCGTCACAATGTTTTTGAAAAGCTGCTGTGAAATCAGGCATTTTAGGCCACAATAATCCCCAAAAACAGCCTCCAAAATCCTGGAGAAACTGATAGTCATGAAGGTTTCAAACTTTCAGAAAAAAAGAAAAACATGACTCTCCAAAAACAACACACACATACACGCATGCATCCTGCATGCACACACAGATAGCGAAGATAACAGTGTGCGCATACATACAACACACTCCCCTGTGTTGCGGACTAGTTCTGCCCGTAGTGGCGGTGGGCTTTAGATAAGAATGTCAGTAATCTCAGCTCCTCTTATCATGCTGGCACAATAACATGACCCTAATCCTACACTGCAGTAAATACATTCTTTGAAACCTATATTTGTACTGCAGCAAATCTTTGAACCATTGAGTTCTCTTATCACAACATGTCTGCTCCGTGAGGACCTCAGTTTCTTGTCTTTTTTGTGTGTGTGTGCGTGTGACAAGAACTTATATAAATATAAAATGTAGTCGCTGTGTCATCCCCTGCCTCTGGGCGTTGCTATAGGCACAGCAGTCTTATCTGATATTTCATCATCTTGTCGGTTGTTCCTGTTACCTTTACCCGCTTTAATCATCCGTGTTACAAGAAAATACGTTGAGTTCTGAACATCTTTGACATCAGAAAACAGTTTGAAGCTCTCATCCTGTGCTCCGCAGGTCGGCCTCTCGGCTCCTTCTTGATTCTGTGTGTGTGCGATGCTGAAAGGACTCCCGGCAGCAAGTTAAGTCCTCAGAGTTCGCCTACTCTGCATTTGAAAGATGACCTGCTGTCTGGTCAGTTATAGATTCTGCTCTATAAGGGCTGCAAAACCAGCTCCCTCCTACTTCGTTTTGTACCTTCTCCACTTGCTCTTTTCCCCTTCTCCTTCCTCCCTCTTTCCTCTCAGATGTGAGCTTCAAAGTGCGTCACAGATCCGGCTGTTTATTCCCAGCCTTCCTCCAGGCATCTCTCCTCCTGAGCATCACTTTCATTTGCCACAGCGGCTCTGATGGCCTGTCAACTATGCCACACATGTCTTGACGAGTACTGTATGTGCACAGTAATACACATGCAGGAGGAAGGGCTGTGCGAGTATATTAGCACATGTACTCACCTTTTCCTGTACTAATACACACACAGAATGGGGAAGGCAGGGGAGGAGGAGGGGGTGACAGAGAAAAACTGCACACACAATAAAATGTGCTCACATCTGCAGCTGTACTTATCTCAGCTTTAAAGCAGCCTTTGCAATTTGCTTGTTCTGTTCGGCGGAGTGCCCTGGGCACAGCTGAATGCATTAATTACATATACTGCTATAGATCCACTGTCTAACCCCGCTGATTGCCTTCACCCATCACGTGTCAAACCTAATTGCAATTGTTAACCTTAAAGTTGCTCTCATAAATGAAATTGACAATCTGTCAGAATCGATTTACTCAGGTAATAGACTGGATTGTGTAATTTCCTTTATAACTTAGCGCACCTTCCACATTTCGCATGGCAGAGCTGTCGGCTGTGTGTAGGCGATCCATTCAATGATTAATAATTTGGACTTTTTCTCAAGTTTAGCTGAGCGGTAAAGCTGAGACAGCAGAATGTGAAGGTCCTCATGTTAAAGGAGTCATATGTAAGAACCGACCACCTGTCGAATTCATGCTCCAAGAACATAGTGGACAGCACATCACCAGAAAGTGGGATGTCCCTACCCTCCTCCTAGTCTTGCATAGCAAGGCCTCTCTTCACAGCTCAGTGCTGGAGAAAGGTCTGATGTCTTGGGCAGCGCTGAGCCCAGGCTGCAGCAAAATAGTGTTGAGGTTGTTTTGGTGGAACATTGGCACATTGGGACGCAAGCTCCGCCATTAAAATGACACCACCACCACAAAAGAAAAGGTTACGGCTATTAGCTTATTTACGTTTGTACCATTAGTGTCCCAGGCACTAATTTGCCATTTTCAGTGTGTAAGTTGCAGTTCTTGTTTCCCGGGGACTTGAAAATGTGGACAGCCGATGTTGCGATGCTGCTTGAAACAAGCGACCAGTGGCAGGATTTATACCCACAGTGTGCATCAGATATGTCAGGCTACTCTCCTCCTAACCAACCTGATCAATGGAGGCACTGGAGTACTAGCCAGTCATTGCTTCAGCATCTTAGGAAAAAAAATTCAGACACTGTGCTTGCCACTGGATTCAGTGCAAGCTCAACTAGGTAGATGGCATGGCACAAGCCATTGGAAATAATGGATTTCAGACTGTAGTGATGTTGTTGTCATGTTGTGAAAGTCCATAACCCTCTACAGTCATCATTTATTAAAAAAAATAAAATGCCAACCACGAACTAACAGCAGGGCTAGAATATGCAAAATTCAACCAAACTGCTGAATCTCTGAGAGCTAACTTAGTTAGCATGCTAAATTAAGTCAATATATCTGCAACACAAATACACACACATCTTTGAAATAATGTCAAAACTGTTATTTCTTCAGCAACCTACCTCTTCTAATCTGACTCCTCATGCTTAAACCTACCTTCTGTCTAACCAACCCAATCAATGAAGGCAATGAGCTTTGACCAATTATAGGCAGTGTAGGTGGGTCATTTCGTTGGCATCCTGGGAAAAATAAAAACTGGCGTCCCTAAAAGCCCATTCAGACACTGTGCTTGCCGCTGGGTTCGACGCAAGCTTGACCAGGTAGAACATTGGAAGAAAGCTCCTCTAAAACATGACACACACACGTAATGTCAAAACTGTTATTTCTTCACTGTCTTTTGATCATTTTAGTTATTTTTTTTGAATATTTTGAACTAAAATCCTTACATATTGCTCTTTTAGACACATGTCAAGTATCATCGCTCTCTTTTCTGAGTGTCTTGTGCCTTGTGACCAGCAGCTCTGGATGTCTGAATATAGCACCAGTGATCTTGGGATGCTGCATTGCGTAACAAGGTCCAGAGTGTAATCACTTTCACGATTTAATAATTAATGAACAAATGTTACACAACATGCAGAATGTCTCATAGAATAAATTCACACAGAGTCGCACACACATGTTGAGCCGTAATAGTTTGGATTGAAAATTTCACACTTATTTCTTCGCTCGTTGGGGAAAAGAAACAGTAAAGTATGAAAGTATGAATGTATTTTTTTTTCTTTTTTTTTTTTCTTTGTTCCCACAAGTAGATCCAGCGTGAGAAAGGAGCCGGATTGATGGAACTCAGTGTTCTGCAGTGTATCACACATCCCCGCTCTCAGCAACATATGAATAATGTAAAAAATTTATGCGTCAGCACGGTTCAATATGCAGATCAATTACAGCGAAACTTGGGGGGGAAATCATTTCAATCAATGGAGGACAAAAAGAGAACACAGCTCTGGTATTCTAATAATTTGTCACAGAAAAACGGTCTTTCTTCTCTCTCAGCCACTGACTCACTCTTTATCCTTTCCTCTATTTCACTGTGACTCTGGGCTCAGACAGGCGATGGAGATATTGAGGCTTGTAGGTATAAAAAGGCTCAGTGTTAAAAAATGTAAAAAACAGGAAGGAGGCCCTCAGGGTGCTGAAGACAGACATGGGCAGCCATCTTACTTGCAGGTCTGGCCTGAGCTGACAGAATAATAGGACGCCGGTATGATGTACAGCTCATGACAAAGAGACTAACTAGTGACATGAAATATGGGAGTCTGGGTGGCGAGCCAGAAGTCACTGCTGCAGTTCCATATGGACAAACGACGGATGGTATGTGTTTGATGAAGTTCCTTATGATAGCTCATGTTTTATGGATACAGTAAAAAACATTTGTCATCCTTAAAGACTTCAATGGAGAATACCAGCGTTATTTAAAGTAAAAGTCCTTTTACAGGGCTTCCGTCTACAACTCAGCTTTACATTTCTCTCTACTATTATAATGTATTCCGGAAATAATTAGATTTGTGGACATTAACTTATTTTTTTTCTGTCATTTTTAAGGCACAAAATTTATAGTGGTAAACCAAGCTTGAAATTAACTGCTGTTCTGCTCGCAAAAACGCTCTAAATAAAACGACATGATAGAGATAATAAAGTTTGGGAGACGACATATTTTTTTGGGAGGGATTATATCCCGGCAGTACTTTCATTCCTTCTTTCGGGTGTCAGGTAAGTCACAATAAACAGTCTGATATAATGAGCAGACTGATGTGAAAATACTCAACTCCGAGAAGGAAATAACACATTCTGACACAAGCAAATTTACAACTACATTGTCAGTGTGATAGATTATCTAGCTCAGGCAATTTTCAAGGCTGTGGAATTTGATTTTCATAATGTACAAAAAAATAATGGCTTCTTCTTTGGGTGGGAAAATGAGTCTTATAATATCTCCAGTTATGCTCACTGCTTACAGACACCATCAGGAATAATGGAGTCGGCGTGGTGCTGTTTTTAAGTCCTTTGTGGTAAGTGCCGGCCAAGTCTCATCTTTTATGAAGGCAAGCCTCAGTAAGACGATAACATATCAGAGCATTTCCCTTTCAGAGATGCTTATGGTGCTTAGGCAAGTTGTTTTAAAAATGTTAATTACTCATTCAAAAAGTTACTCATCACATTAGTTATCAGGCTAATCAACAGAAAAAGTAATTAGTTTAACATCGCTTTTATTACTCAGCACAACTATCTCTGTTAAAGGGCCTTCAAACAACTCCAGATCTTCTTCTTCCCATCTACATATTTAACCTGTTTACTGACCATCTATAGGTAGCTTAATGCTGGCCTCAGTGAAAGTGAAACTACAAGGTTCATATACAAAAGTCAGTTACCAGAAGTCACATTCGTCCACGGGTAGTGTTGCCAGATGCAAAATACTGCACAGCAATATGACCAGGACTGCAACCTAGCGTACATACAGGTACCTGTGAAGGAGCCAGGATACTAGACTGAATTGGAATACATGGAGGCTCCGTCATCTGAACGAGACAGTTTATCACTTTACACAGAGTCAGTCGCAGCTTTATCACACAATCATTCTTTCTGTGCTTACCCGTCAAAATAAAAGCCCCAGACCGTGTCACTGCTCTACCACCTGCTTGATCAGTGCGGTGCGGGTGTGATTGGTTTCTCTCAAGCAATGTTTCATTTCAGGTTTATGGAAATGTCAAAATTATCATATGTTCTGCCGTTTTTGGAATTACTGATTGTATATTGTATAGTTGTTAAAATTATGATAATTTTCGTACATCTGGCAACACTCCTAATGGACCAGTCCGTCATCTGAACACGACCAAACTGATATCAACCCTACACCAGACTCTCAGTAAGACAGCAAATAAACAAACAGCCAAACTGCTGTGATATTGGCAGAGTCCTAATGTGACAGTAGACATCTTGATAAACGCAGTGTGGTGACGCAGCAGGGGTGTCATTCAAGCCCCGAGGAAGAGCGCAGAGCTTTGAAGCCAATTTGAAATAGTGTTCCAGCCGTGTAATGTCAATGTCATGTGATGTTCTATGACCCAAGAAGTGGAAGAAGCAGCTGTAAAACAGTGGATTTTCAGCATTGCAAAATGACTCATTTCACTATCAGGATTTGACCCAGACAGTCCAATAACATTTGGAAAGTCTAGAGGAGCCCTGTGATTAAATCATTTTTATCTCTATTCAAGTTAGCAGAGGGCTAAACCAGAAGTTATTCGCTCAGAAATTTCTGGTGTCCTTGTTCTGTGGGCCGCACCGTGTGGAAGCTCCAGCACGGAATTTGGTTTCATGCGTCACCGAGCAGCTTGCATAGTAATGAATGGAGGCCTGTCTCCAACACTGTATCCAGTTCTGCTTTATACATCCATGGTGCCGCTGGAGAGTGATCCGGTAAAACAGTAAAACAACACAGAGTTGTCAAGCAAAAAAGTTGAATCAGGCCCTACTTTCTTTTTTTTCAACAAAGCATGACATCATCCAGCACGGCGTACATTTCTGGTAGATTACTTTGTAATCACCACAAACACCACATTCCTCCTGTTTTCCACTCGATCGCTGTGACGAAAGAATTTGTATGATAATTTACCAGAGTTGTAAAATTCAATCTGTGAGTGTTACAGATCATTGTGGAGTGTTTTAGCATCTGAGAAGCCTTTAAAAGCATGAATCTCTCAATCCAACTCCAACTGGACTTATTTCATTGTCTCAAAATATCTAAAAACGCTAGGCATGTTGTTGAGTTGTGTACTTTCATTGTCCTAAATGTTTCCAACAACGATAAAATACAGAGATATCCATTAATTGTTTAAGGCACAACACATTTCCCGCTAGCTGTTAGTTGCTAACCTCTGGGAAACTTGAGATATATCAGATACATCAGAGGGACCAAACATGACATGAATAAAACTATGGTGGGTTTTTAAAAGCTCCCATGATCCCACACCACTACACGATGTCGTCAAACTGTCTTTTGTTGTTGTTTTAATGTGAGAGAGACCCCTAGCAGCAAAGTTTAAGCTACATATTGTGCAAACGCACACACCCACCAAAGCAGCCCTGTGTGTTGTTTTAACGCAGGTCTACTTTTCATCTAAATCCTCTCTTACTGAAATAAGTAACTAGTAATGTCATGACTGGATTTCGAATTGCAATCCCTTGCAGTACTTGTTACAGAAAAAAATAATGACATTACTGTACTGCTTTACTAAGTAATATGCTGTCAATGCCACATGTAAATGTGAGACTTTCAAGTCTCAAGTCCTTACTGTGTCTTAAGCTTGACTCAGTCAGTCTCAGATCTGAAGTCTCGCACTCTGCTTGGCACAAACCAAAGAGAAAGTACCTGCTGGGGCGCACATAATTTTTTATAATGATATAAAACAGAAACATGTACCTCCACGTTCAGCTCAAACTGTGATGAATCTCTGAGCTGTGTTATCAAAGGACGGTGTGTTCATGGCGAGGCCTGTGCAGTGGGCCGAAAGGTAGACTGAGCCCGCAGGGTCTCTCTCACCCGGGCGGTGTCGTCTACGGAGACAGATAGGAGCGCGCTCAGTCAGCCGTGGCCTGAAAACAGACTCTGTGGTTGTGATGTGCTGAGAGCATTGTATTGTTACAGCGACCGAACCAACCCCTGAGGTTCCAATCTATCTCACTCCTTACATCTACAGGAGCATCTACAGACCGAGAAGTACAGCAAAGAGATTCAACTCAAAAAAAAAAAAAAAAAAAGATATCAGGCTGAAGTTTTCATGCTCATGCAGGCTTACAGACGAGTGCACAAATCCACTGCTGATGAACAACCTCGGTGATAGCCACCGGATTAATGATTAGTCCATCGCTCTGTTATTGGAAACACATCTAAGGGAACATTGATATTAATGAGCAGCCATCCCAGTTAGCTCCTAATGCATATCACATGGACCATACTGCAGCATGCTTCCTGCACTAATGGCTCACAGGGCTCTTTTATCTCAGCTGTGGCCCTGATCCAGATGATGTAACAGCTCAATTGAAATATCATCACGGGAGAAAGCCAAGCATCAAAAAAACAAGGAGCGCCATCCCCAAAACAAACCTTAAATATTAATATCAGTGATGCCACTTATGTAAGCCTCGGCACCAGTGGGAAGGAGACAGACACGTGTGCATGAGGAGGGTAGGAGACATTCGATTTCACAGGAGCTGTTATATATTCTCTGCTAGTTTGAAATGTCTGAGTCAGAACAATCAGTGGACAGAAAGTGCCAGATCGCTCCCGTTCAGCTTTCTATCTCCCCGTCTTACCTTCTCTGACGTGCTTATTATGCAAACCTGGAAAGTAACTAAGTACAAATAGTTACTGTACTTGGGTAGATTTTACAGGTATCTGTACTTAACTTGCGTGTTTAATTATCAGACAACGTTTTACTTTTACCCCTTACATTTTAACACAAACACCTGCACTTTCTACTCCTTACATTTTCACAGCAGGCTCGTTACTTACTTACTTTAAAGCATTTTGAAGCAAGACGAAAACTATGTTAAAAGATATAACGAGACATAAAAGTGTAACAAGATGAAAAACAACTAAATGATGCAACAAGACAAAATGATGTAAAAGGTGTAATAAGACAAATATCATGCAACATGATAAAAACAGTGTAACAATATATATATTAAAAAAGACAAAATATTACTTAAAAGACTTAACCAGACGGAAATGATGTAACAAAGCAAAAATAACACAATACATAAGAAGACAAAAATTAGATAAGACAAAATGAGGTGACAAGACGTAACAATACAAATATTACGTAAGAAGACATAACAAGATGAAAATGATTTAGCAAAGCAAAAATAATGTAACAATACATGAGATAAAAGTGACATAAAGAATGGAACAAGATGAAAATGACATAAGACGAAAATACCCTAAAAGATCTAACCATGAAAATGACGTAAAGCGAAAATAACATAACAGCACATAACAAGACAAAAATCACATAAAGAATGGAGCAAGACAAAAATGACAAGATGAAAATAATGTAAAAGATGTAACAAGACAAAAATGATTTAACAATACATAACAATATGAAAGTGTAAGTATTTTTACTTCTACTTGACTACAGAATGTGTGTACTTGTAAATGTGTGTCACCTCTGTTATTATGTGTATTTTAACGGCAGATACAGTAAAGTTTTCAGGTTTATAGATGAAAGCGTTGGACAGCAGATCCGCAGTGCAGAGATAACGATAGCAAATGAGACTGTATTTATTGCAAAGGTGAGGCACAGTACGTATCTCAGGAAACAGTTCATCTTTCTCGTGACAGAAAAGGTTACCCAGAATGTGCAGATGTCTCAAATATTTACATAAGGTGTGCACAGACATTCAATCTCTCTTCGCTCCCTGCTTCCTCTCTTTTCTCGCGCCGTGAATCAGTTTACGTCCTTCCTCTGAGGTGAAACACTGGGGAAACATTCTAAACAGTTTTATTAGATGTATCAGGGGAACCTAAATATTTGTGTAAGGGGACGGGCGAGAGGCCGATGGATCATTCTAGGAAGGAACCTGCGGAGGGCACAAAAATTAAATTCACTATAGCAACATTTTTACTGTTTCTTTACTGATATCCTCTGCTATTTGAAACACTTGTAATAACAATATTTTTAGCTGTGCTAGTGGGATGGTTCAGTGGATTTCAATGTCAGCCTGTCACTTTGGTCCAGACTGAAATATCTCATAGATTTCTATGAAATTCTGGCGTTTTCATTGTGCCCAGAGGATGACTTCTAACGACTTTGGTGATCCTCTGATTTTTCCTCTGGTGCCACAATGAGGTTTCCATGAATATTTACATAAAGCGCCACCATAATTTCAAGTTATCAAGTACCAATGCCTGTAAAGCCAATGACATTCCCATTAGTCTCAGCTGTTGTGTTTTGTTCTAATTATCTCCCCCAGGCTCACATATGATCAGCTGTGTGTGCCTGTGTGAGTGCCCTGGAGCCTGTCTGTTCCCAGTCTCACAATACTACTGGACTCATCAGCCTAAAATCTTTTGTGCACATTTATGACTGTATGCTCAGGGACCTCTCGTCTTTGTTGTGATTCACAGTTGTTTTGAAAAACCCATATAGAACATATATATAACCTATACTGACTGCTGACTCCTCACTTTTCTTAACCGGCCAGCTGCTAAAACTGCTAACAACTGCTAAAACAGGGCTTACCCACTCGCAGTGTTGGGGAGCAACAAGTTAAATGTAACTAGTTACATATAAATAAATTACAAAATAAACCATATTTACCACATTTATACATTAATCACATGGGGTTGCCCTTTTTAAAAAAAAATAAAATTTCCTTTGTTTCCTTCCCAATTATTCCCTTGTGAGTGATGACTAAAGAAAGATGAGAAACTGCATAAGTGCTGTAAAGGAAATTAGAAAACTCCACTGCAGACATTAATGGGTTAATGCACAACTCTCCTAATACAGCTTGAAAGCAGCATATTCAGAGCTAAGTGTATCCCACAATGCACCAAGGTCAACTGCAGCTCACCGGTCCAGTTAATGGTGGTAATGTGCCTATATGCTGCTTTTAGACCGACAAAAGCAGACGATAATAAACAAACACAAATACGTTTATGACTCATTATCATTCATGCTCAAACACTACAAGGTCGTGGCAAAACCTTCACAGATGGTTATCATTTAATATTCTATAATCTCTTCTTTTTAATGGGACTGATGAGAATATTGCATATCTGACACTTTCAAGGTAAATATTCAATATCACCCTTTTATCAGAGATGCTAAGAGATATGTTCCATTCTCAAAGATTTCATCAGACAGACATCTTTCAATATAAAATCATGTTGCGTCTCTTCTATGTACAGTAGATCTCTGTGCTTTGAGATAACAGAATTGCGTGGCATGGCACAATTTAGCACATAGTGTTGGGATGTTCTTATTAGTCAAGTGTGTCCACATAAACTTCCACGTTTGAAATGTTAACAAGCACTCTGAAGTAGGCACTTGACTACTGTGTATTAACAACAAAACAATGTGGAGAATCTCTGTCTCTCGCCCTCCTTCAGTGTTTTAAATACCTCTGTAGTAATCTTGTTTAATCTGCCAATGATTATTGTATCATCACTACTTAACATGCTCCCTCCCACACAAAGCAAAGCAAAGGAAATTGGGATTCTAAAGATAACAACAGCTGCATTTACCAGTTCAGCTGTAGTAATGGATACACTGCCATCTGCACCTCAGGGATAATTTGATTTGCCCTGACATGGTAAATTACCCTGCTACAGCCTGTCCATTTTATTTGCTAATTCAATTCGGTGTCACTTAACACCCAGAGTCCAGCTCTAGACAGAGCCCCAGAGGCACAGCGAGGCTGGTTTACTGTACTGCAGGTACTACGCCGGGCTGGCGTGCTGGGGCGGGGCGGAGATGACCAGGATGAGTTGTGTAGGCCCGCCTCTGAACTTTACAAACATTCTGACCAGGATGACCTTGACATGGAGGAAAAAACTATCACAATGGCAGAAATACACGCTGACTTCATTTGTGGTCTCATGGCTGGTTGAACTTGGCCACAGGTCTTCACCTCACATATAAATTTACATGCAGATGAACACGCACGCAACTGGAAGAGATCGCTCAGTAGAGTGCAGATCCCTGCCAGGAAAACAGATGATGAAGCACCTACTGCAGTGCCACCACAGCTGCCATATACAACCAGCAGAGATGTAATAAAGTTCTGCCAACATTAACATGACCCGACATATGCTGTCTCTCGTGAAACAAAATTTCAAAATCAGCTGTCGATGTTCGTATAAAACAGAGCAGTCAAAAAATAGATTTACTGCCTTGCAGGTGTACGTCTCCAACAATCGGTCAAGTTGCAGTTTACATCCATGTCTGTCCAGACTTATATGTTAGGACTTTAATTTGGAACTTACTACTGTTGATCTGTAACTTTGAAGGAATTTAAATTAAGGTAATAAGCGTATTTTTTTCACTTGGAGATTGTTTTAGTACAGATCACTGATAGAGAGCTGAACATGTCACACTGAAGTTGACCTTTGACCTTTCGGATGTAAAATATGATGTCAAAGTGACCAGCAAAATGTAAATCAGATCATCCTCGAGTCCAAATGAACATTTGTATCAAAATTCTCTCAAGGAGTTCTTGAAATATCACTTTCACAAGAAGGGAATTACCTGTAAACAGAATGCCTCCGGCCATAAAAACATAAAAGTTAAAAAAAAAGAGAAGGTTTTTCAGGGTTTCAAGGAATGAATGTGCACAAAAAAATTAGGCTGATTGGTCCAGTAGTACTTGAGATTAGCTACAGGCAAGCTGTAGGTCCACATGCATGATCCCCTCCAGGTTTGTGCCTTGCAGGGATAATAATAATAATTATTCTTAGAATGTAGCTAAATGCTGTTTCTTTCACTGCCTCACCCTCTCTATAATTCATCCCTTTGACAAAGATACCCTCAGGGAAGTGATCTAAGATAAGTCTCCATTTATATTTCCACATGGGTGATTAAAATGAAGATGTTCTCTTGCTGGGTGCTGACCTTGTTTTTCCCATCACTAATTATACTTTATAAACAGGCCGTGTCGTATTCTCCCATGTTGAGATATTTTTTACAGTTGTGAACAAAGAATCTCAACCGAATGACTAAGCTGCTCCTACTGAAAGTTTCTTAATCAAGTGTCCTGTTCCCTTCTTCCTCCTCTCACCAAATTTTTGTGTTCTGTCTCTTATTGTTGATGTTTTCCAACTCAAAGCCGGCTCCTCTGAGCTTTCCAGTAGACTAATATTTGTCTTTCCACCTCCTCCCTCTCTCCGAACATCTGGACTGGGACTTTGCAGGAACACAAACTTCCTTGGCGAGCTTTCGTATCTTTTGATGATTGCATACATAAGCATTGATAGTTTACCGTGACCATAAACATTCCCCTCTGGCCACCAGCGCATGGCCACTCAGCTGACTGGTGATTTTTGTCAATTATAACATTTATCAGAGGGAGATGGGTCACTCTTGCTGCTGCGGTGTAGCAGTGTGACATGTATTTAGAGTGGAAATTTCACAGATTGAAGCAGAGTTAAACAATCTGAAGCTGGTCATATGACTAAGATCAGTAATAAAACTGTGTCTTAACAATATTATCTGGTTAAATTTATCATGGTATGGTTTAACTTTAAATTATGTTGCACCAAACTTTTAAACTTGCTTAAAATTAATAAAGATTAAATTTTCTCTTTAAACTTCAGTTTAGTTTTTAAATTTAACCTGGATTAAATTCTGTTGCACCAAAACTTAAAACAGTTTTTGGCTAGATAGCAAACAACACAATGTTTTGTTAACCTTTTAGCCACCTAGCAAACACTGTAATCTTTTGTTAACTTTAATTTATTTCTTTATTTTTTTCATTCATTTTAATTTGTGTAAGCAAGCATCTCCATGTTGATTAAAAACTATTTAATTTTAGTTTACATCAATAAACCTGTATTTTCTGAATCAAGATTTGTTTTTAATTGTGCCACAGTTCTCTGCTTCATTTTAAATCTGGATTTGCTCATTTTAAACCTAGTATTGCTAAACTCGGGCCAGAAGGTCTGAGAAGAACAGGCAGGGAGTGAAAGGTTTGATTGAATAAATCACTGGTTATCAGGCAAATCGATAAATCCTCTGAATAGGTCAGTGGGAGGTCTGACAATAAAAGGATTTCTGTGCTGTTGGAAGTTTCCTCCCCTGGTTTTGATAGGATGGTCTGCAGAAGGTTGATGTGTCTTTGACCCTCAGGAATAATCAGATTGGCGTGATCACCGAGGAGGAAATTAATTACACACCCGAGCTTTTATTTTGTAGATTCTTTTTCTCCCTGCTGTACTGCTTCTGTGGCTGAGGTAGTGATAAGAGAAATGAAGAGGGAGAACGAACGCGAGCTGCTTGCGAACGTGCTTGTACTGTCAATCCGTGTGTCAGTCCATGCATGTCTGTCTGAGCGTCTGTACCACTGTGTGTTTCTACATGTCACCAAGTCAAACAGCTCGGAGTTTGGTCCAATTTTCTCCGTGTGATGGAAGTCATTACAGCTCCGGCTCGCTGCTCTGATTGAAGTCTTTTAGTCACAATAGGCCGGTGTGACTTCGTCTGAGGCAGGGTCAGCGGAAGCCGGCTCAGTAATCAGGTGGGAATCAGGAGAGAAGATGTGTTCAATCAGGCACATTCCAGCTACAGTCTGCAGGTCATGAAACTGTGAATTTCATGAGCAGCTCCATGTATGAATGCTGGTGTCAATCACAGACACAAACACAGTATACAGTACATGCATGCATGGACTACAGGTATGCATACATACATAACGTAAACTGCAAAACATAATGAAGGAAATTACTGGGATGAGCTAATATTTCAGTATTAACCTAATGTAAATTAAATTAAGTTAATTCAACTTAAAAAAAATAATAATTTGACTTGAAATGATGAGTTCACATCATGATCGGCATACATCAGACCAATGCACAATTTTGACGGGTTTGTATGCATTCATTTCATGTTAAACAAATGAATGCATGCATTCTCATTTTGAAAGATCGATTCTGGCATCCATAGGATTGTTACCAAAAAAGGATCAGTTTTGGCTTCTCTTATGTTGTGCCATGCCAGCGCTGAGTTTGCAACACCTCGCTTCACCCTCCCCTTCTA
Organism: Lutjanus campechanus; assembly: GCA_027495735.1. Taxonomy (NCBI): domain Eukaryota; kingdom Metazoa; phylum Chordata; class Actinopteri; order Lutjaniformes; family Lutjanidae; genus Lutjanus; species Lutjanus campechanus. The sequence continues at coordinate 21,287 of JAJHUR010137443.1, read as the reverse complement.
ACTGAGAGCCTGCAGTGGCTGAGAAACTTGCAAAAAAGTGCAAAAGGCCAGATCTTGAGCCAGTGTTTGGTTTTCCCACTCTGGGCTACTGTAGAAACATGTTGGTTCAAAATGGCAGCCTCCATGGAAGAGGCCCCGAGCCCCCTGTAGATATAAGGGCCTCATTCTTAGGTGACAAATTCTAAGGTAACATATTCCATGTCTGCCATATTCTGCCAATAAATCCCTGCAAATCTTACCCATTTAATTAAATTCTTTAATTAATTAATTTTAAAACTCTCCAGAGGCCATTCTTTTTATACTTTGAAGAAAAAAACATACGATGGAAGTTTTAAGCTAAGTCATGGTTGCTCCTTAGTTCCATAAGGTTCGCATTGACTTAAGTCAGTGTAGTGGGAGAAGCCTATAGTGTCTCCATGTAGTCAAATGAAGGACTGACTTTTAAGCCAAGGTAATGGGAATGTAAAGCAAAAAATACTGTAATGTTTGTCTGATGTAACAGCCATTGATTCAGTTTAAAATCTCAAACTTTCCTCACATTCAGTGAACTTTGCTCGCAATTCATGAAACACTGGGAGCTAATTATTCAACCTAAATTCAATTAAGTCACATTTGTAAACCAGCTTTAACTGTTTAACAATTTAGACGAGAATAAAATAAATACCTCTGCAGGGTGAGAGAGGGAGAGAGATGCTGTGCCTGTATGATGCTGCAGGACATAGCTGTGTTTCTGTAGATGGCAGTGTAGCACAGATTTCCTGCAGCTCTCTCTCTGTGTGCTTGTGTGTATGTATGTGTGTGTGTGTGTGTGTGTGTGTGTGTGTATGTGTATGTGTGTGTGCCCGTTCATATTCAAGCCCCTGATAACCAAGATAAATCCTTTTAATGGAAAAATTCCACATATTCCTGAAATAGCAGCACTCTATCTCACCATATTTAGCTCACTTTTACATAAATGTACAAATGCACAACACTCATTCAAATAAATCACTTAACCTGATTTGATTCTGTCCTCGCAAACTGAATTGTTCGATTAAGTTAAGAGCTTTGGCATAAAATATAGCAGAAATACAGGAACATTTGAGCACGTGTGTATGTTTCAGAAGACGATTGATGGAAAGTGCAGATTCCTCCTCATCCGCTACACAGGGCTGTCAGGAAAACAAGCCAGCTCTTTGAGCAAGAATAAACCCAAGTCCTGCATTCATTTGCATTCATGTTTCCAGTAAATAATTCCTCTGTATTCAACAGACAGAGACATCACTGTGAAGAAGTATGAAGTATCCTCAAAAGTGGCCACAAGCAAAGAGATGGGTGCAGGAAAGGGATGAAACATAGAATAAAGGACCAGATTAGGACAGAATTGGCAACGGAAACAGTAAATTTAGCTGATATGGTATTGATAAGAGGGAGGGGGGGCTGGATGTGAGGAATGCTGCCAGGAAAGCCTTTGACACATATCATAGTGTTGCGAAGGAAGAGGAGGAAAGAGAGGAATGACTTTATGTTGAAAGAAGGAGACGGATGTGACCCGGCGGTTAGTCACATCCCCCGTGGGGGTCCTGGGGGGCCAGCGGCGTCTCTCGCTTGCTTTTTCCTCCTCGTCCTCTCCTCTCTCTGTCAGGCCTCTTGCACTCTTGTCCTCTGCTCTCCTTCAACATCTGGAGTCTGTTTAGCATCATCAACGCCAGAGCCCCCGCCATGACACCTCTCTTAAAAATGCCTCGGATCAGGACTTTTTCTGAGGGTGAAAGGAATAAACAGTCCAACGAGAACGTCCGTCTGCGCCGGTTTTCTTGCACTGCGCAGTATCTGAAACTCTCCTTTCCTGTGGTTTCACACTACACTCTTAGAAATACAGGTGCTAACTAGAACCATATAGGGTTCTCCAGGTTGTCTCCATAGAAAAACACTTTTTAGCTCCTGGTAGAAGCTTTTATAAAGGTGCTACTTTTCCAATAAATATTCTCTGATTCTTGAACCAGTTCTGTTAAAGATCATTGGAACCTTGGCGCTATCTTGTGAACCATTGTAATCAAGGATATCATAAAGAGACGGCGACCTGTAGAATATGATATGCCCGCTTTGGTTCCCACAAAAAAACTGCTAATTTTTGGTTCCAGCTAGTAACCAACTTTTGCTGTTCCAAACCTTTTTTTGTGTGTGGATATGCTCAGAACGCTTCAAAATTAGGTGCTTGAACTGGAACAGAGCCAATTCCATGTTGGTGAAAAAAGTCTATCAAAGGGTTCTACCTAGAAATCAACCTAAAGGGTATAACCTAGAACCATATGTGAAAGGTTCCACAAAGAGCTGCCTATGAGAGGAACCCTGTGGTTTAATAGTTCCACTCAGAACTCTTTCTGGGGGTATTATACAGAACTTTCCACCTTCTAAACGTGCTAACAAGAACCCATCCAGGAGGGTTCTACTAAGAACCCCTCTATATTCCAAGGGTTTCATCTAGAATCCACCCATAGACCTTTCCCCCTGACATGGACCAGGCCACATTCTTGTTACCGCACCAAAATTTGACCTATTCCAATCATTTCCCACCAAAAATAAACTGGTCTAGAACCCAAAAAGATGGTTCTCGGCTGGAACCAAAAAAGGTTTTCTTTGGGAACTTAAGTGGGTGTGTCATGTTCTACAGTTGATGACATCCTTGATCACAATGGTTCCTCTCAAAACTGGTGGAAATGTGGGCTCACTAGATAGCATCACCTTGAATGAAACCAGTTCATGAACCCTTTTATATTCTAAGCATTTTATTTAGAACCCATCCAGGGGGATCTAAAGTAAGTTTTAAAAGGGTTTCACTGATAAACCTCCTGTCCTCTGAGGGTTCCACGAATAACCATATTGCATTGAAGCCAAAAGTTATTTAATCCCATAGATTGTATATTCTGGTGATGAAAAGATGGATGAAAAGGTTCTTAATGGAACACCTAATCTTACAAAGTACCCTTCAAAATAAGGGTTCCTTCAGAAGCAAATCGTTCTGGGTAGAGCCTCACCCCCTCAGGAAGATCTGTTTTAGAACCCTTTTTCTGAGAGTGTATGTTAGTCTTCATTTGTTCTCAATTATTTATTACAAATCAGCTCTAACCTCAAACTGCTAAATCAAGTTTGACTAAGTGCTTTGACATTTTAATCGGAAGAAAATCTATTGCTTTAATGAGAAACACTTCCAGTAAGGTTGAACTCATTGTCAGCTGGTCAATTAACTACAAGAATCCAGTGTTTACAGATGCAGCGATACTAAAGCTCAACCACTGTATGTTGTCCCTGGTCTTCGCCGCCGGTTGACAACATTGTAAATGACTCATGTTTAATTGGGAGGTTTTACATAAGCCGTAAGCCACAGCCTATTTGTAGGTATGCATGCGTGTGTGAGTGTGAGTGTGTGTGTTCAGTGTTTACGTGGAGCTGTCACAGTCCCCCCGCCCCCGTGGCCAAAGGATTAGAGGTTAGCAAACACCTCTGTGAAAGTGGTTGACATCAGGGCCGCGATGACGGATCTTCACGCTGGTCAGTCAGCAGATGAGCACACCATTCATTTTCTGTTGTCAGAGAGATGACCTCTGTGGTCATCATCCCCTGCACGCCGGCTCATGGGAAACAACGAAGTCTGTAGGTCTGAGGAAGAAGTCTGTGTTCTGCTCAACAGCTCAAAGCAGAGATGCTGTAAAAAAAAAAAAAAAAAGGAAAAAAAAGAAAAAAAAAAAAGAGGGGTGTGGAGGGAGGTTGGAAGCAGGTTGGGGGTGGGGTACACAATGGGCTTTTGGGTTTAGGGGCGCTGACAACTGTAAAATGTGTTATTGAGTTCATATGAGGCATACGTGTGCCATGTGTGTGCCGAAATGCCTGATGTGTTATGGTTTGAGTTGAGATGTGTTTTGTCAGCTTATGCAATGACCAGAATGGATGTGAGGTCTATAAGTACCTCTTGGGTGTACATTTTGAGCATGCAAAGTGTGTGTATGTGCATGTGTGTCAAAGTGTGTGTAAAAATCATGAATTTCAGGGTGAATACTTGGTTTATGATTAGGGTAAGGGTAGGGTTAGGGTTATGGCTAATGTTAGGGTTACGTCTCCAGGAAATGAATGTAAGTCAATGTAATGTCCTCTGAAGTGATGGAAACACCACTGTGTGTTTGTGTGTTTGTGTATGTGTGTGTGTACAAACTGATCCTTGGCTGTGGGGGTCCGCATGGGAGAGGGCGGGAGTTCCTGGGCACCGGGCCTTTAACAGTAAAACATTTCAGAGGCTGTCTGTCACAAACCTAATGACTTCAGCAGACCAAGCCTGGATTTTGGCTTTTCCCCACCGCCGACACCAACAGCCATAAAACACTGCATGTTTGGAATGCATAACATGGATCCTGTGGACGAGAACAGCAACACAGAGATCACACACGGGCCAGAAAACGCTGCGGCTAACGCCACAAGGTGCTCGAAGTTATTTTAATACACAAGGTTCGGTTATTTTGAGCAGTGGACTGTGATATTTGTTTGCACACAATCAAAATATGGACTCATGTTCATGAATTTGCATTCGTTTTGTCAGCATGCCAGGAGTGATGTCCGTCCGGCTCTCCAGAGGGTCCGGATACTGAATGATTCATAGACTGGTGTAAGTGACGGTGTTTACAGCAGGTCATATCAACAGAGCAGTCCTCCTGACCTTTAACCCCTAATCCACAGAGGCTAAAGGAAGGGTTAGCTTGCCAAAAAAAGGGGACAGAGAACAACCTGAGGCCCGACCATCAGTGACACCTCATTGAACTGAAAAATTAGTAGCTGTTAGGGGATTTAGGTAGCAAGAAAAGCCTGAAAGAAATGCAAACGGCAAAGTAAACACACAAAAATAGGTATATAATGGAAGTCTAGAGAGCGTGTACTTATAAAAGAAGTGAAAACAGGAAGCTAGTGGCTCAATGGCAACAAAAAATGCATCGTCCGTGAATAATGTTAGCCCCCCAACAAACCATGTCAAATTCCCCAGCATGTGTCCATTAAAGTCCCTTATCTTGGCCCACCTCCTTCACACAGGGTAGAGGTGGAGTTAAGTTACTAAGCTGACCTCCCACATGGAACCAGCATACTGCAGAGGGGCTCATGTGTGTGTTTCACAGTGTTTTACTTCACATCTGCTTACTTCCTGTCAATGCTATAATGTTACCTTCACCATAAAATTAGTGAATTTTCGTCCTTAAGTTAGCTACTTCACTTTTTACGTGTATTGTTCAAAGTATTTACTGTTTGTTTATTATAGTATTTTTTGAGCAGAATCACCTCAGAATCTTAAATAACTGTTAACTAGCAAGCTAGCATCATCATTTGCATTCAAACTGGACAGAAACAAAATCAAACTCTTTAAAAAAGTCTTTTTATTCCACTGTTCCAACAATCACCACCTCAGGTTTATTTGAATTAAACCCTTAATTCACTGACACAGATTCGATAAGCAGTAGGGAGACACGGCATATTTTCACAACAGCCTGAATTAATGGTTTATTCCAACCTAATAAGAGCTGGTGATTGTTGGAGCAGTGGAGAGACGAGGCAAGACGTTTCTGGTGAGTTTCTGTCAAAACTTTATGTTGTTTCTGTGTTTAAAGGAACCTTTATCTAAAACACTGAGGTGATTATCAAAATGCTCCAAAACACTACAAACGAACAATAAAATGAAAGTTACTAATCTTGCCCTTTAGCAAAAATATCTCTCTTTAGTGAGTCTTTCCACGTCGTCATCAGAAACTAAGAATCTGAGCATGTAAGCGGTAAAACAAGCACTTTTAGTTGACATACTTTGACGGTGACAGTTTAACATTATATTCCAGCTTATTTTGCTGGCTGTCTTCATCTTTATCTATACTGGAAAACACTAAAACATCCTGGTTTGTCTTTTTCACTGTTACAACAATCACCAACTCTTTCTTGGTCGAAATTAACCCTTAATTAACTTTTTCCACGCTGTTTCTTCCCACTACTTCTCTGATATACATCCTCGCTCCTCTCCCAGTGATAATTTTACATCTAACGATGGGAATTAAGGGTTTATTTCAACCAAACTTGAGGTGATGACATTTGGAACAGTGAAAAGACAAGCCAAGATGTTTTTGGTGAGTCCGATTGTGTTTCTGTCCAGTTTCAGCAAAGATAATTATGCTAGCCAGCTAGCTAACATTGCTAATGGTTATATAAGACACTGAGGTGATTATAAAAATGCTCAAAAAGACTATACAACATGAATGATATGTTAATATTATGTGTCAAGTTAATTGAAAATATAGCTTTAACAGGAAATAAACAAGCTGCTTGCAAAGTGGCTTCATCATAGATGGAGAGAGCTCTGCAATTATGCAACTTTAACATTTGAAGTTGTCTTTTATAATTTGATCATCTTCATTGACAGAGCATGTCATCCAAAACTCTCCCACTTCTGCACATTTTTTTTAAAAAGGCATGAAGAATTCTCAACCGGCTGGAGATAAGTTTTTCCACCGGAGTGATGGTTTTAATCTCTCTGCAGGCCAAACGACAGGTCAGGCTGATCGAAGAAATGGCACAGATTATGCTGCAGAGTGCCGCAGAGGTCGTTGTCATTTGTAGCTGGTCCCCATCCACTGTAATAGGTCACCTCCCCAGGAGCCACCGCAGGCACACGGCCCAACGCCGTCACCGTGGAAACCAGACGGCAGCAGGGGGGATTAGACAGGATGAGCTGTCATGACTGAAATGAATACAATGGTTATATGAAAGTGGACTGTCACTGGTCTGGGAAAATGGGTGTCAGAGGGCAGGTGAGGAGACACTCTCATTAGGATTTAGTGTGTGTTTGTTGTCTTGTTACAGTTTGATGTGTGTCTTTGAGGATTTATGACGGTTTCACGCAGCAGACTTTGCTATTATTGTATTATAATTCAGGTCTAACACTTGACATTAAGAAAACTGCATCAGTTTGCTTTTCCTTTAGGACTCAGAAATTAAAGGTTAATGGAAAATGTACTGAACAAGTAAAATATATCAGTCTTATGTTAGATTTGATAGCCAAAAAGTTTCTCCACAGCTTTCAGCACTCAGAGAAAAGTCTGGCTCCAAACTTTATCATTCTGCTATAGAGAGAGAAAAAAAAATCTGCATTTCTTTAAACTAATCTCAATCATCCTGGCCTTAGCATTGAATTGCTAAATCCCTGCAAAAGAAAAGGTAACAGCTGCTAACTACAGTAGTATGTACCATTAGCAACCAGGTGCTAATTTGCGATTTTCAGCGTGTAGGTTGCTAGCTTAGAGTTGTTTGTCATAGCAACAAGGGACTTTGAAAACAGTGATAGTGGATGTCGCCTCATCTCCCGACGACAAAAGGAAGGCTTGTACCCAGAGTACATCCGATGAGTCAGACCAGGCTTGTTAGAAACCAGGGCCTGGTGGTGGAGATTTTCACACCACATAATTATAGTGTGGTGCAGCCCACAAGCAAGTTCTTACATAGAGAATAGCTGTTACTAAAAATTTACATTGAGTAACTGTTATGTAGCTCACTGAAGTAACTGACAAAGCTAGCATTACTAAAACTTCATTGAATATCTAGTAGCTAAGATATTTCATAAGTTTATAAGCACTCCGACGTAATGCAATGGATTAACAAAAGCTGGTGCAATAGAGACTGCAGATAGGTTCATGTATTCCATGAGCTTTTCACACTTTAACTATATGTCATAATGTGGTCACAAGCAACTCCTACATCAGTCAACCCTCTCAAGCCAACATACACTGATGCAATGAAAGTTTTGTTAGGATAAGATCCCACCGCCGCCATATTATAAAGAAATTAAATACAAGTAAGTTAAATCTATCAAACCAATCCATAAATAAACAGGTTTGTATCTCAGTAACAAGACATCTGTCATGTAATCGGTCATATTTCAACCTCTCTCTCCTCCCTTGACTGAAGAGGCCTTTGTCAGGCCGCCATTAGAAATAAGAATTTGTTCTAAATGACTGTCTGGTTAAATAAAATTTTGAAAATAAATAAATATAATTGTACTGTATCATTGTTTGTGTTTCGTATGAATATTCTTGTTGAGTTTTGTGTATCTGTATAAAGGCCCATCTATGGACAGGCTTTACTGGTTCATTTAGACTCATTCCCAGGTCTGTCCAAACCACCAACCTAAAGTGTCAGTATTTGATGACCTGGGAGTGAGACTCAACAATAAACTCGTTCCTCCAAAATCACTTACAACTCCTTTAAGTAATACAGATAAATCAAATGTGTGTTAATCGCTAATTGTAGAGTTTTGTTGTTAAAGGATAGGTTCTCATTTCTTGTGTTTTAAAACAGAACTGGTCCCCACATGAGCACTGAAAGAGCTTTTGCTCGCTGTTATTCTTCTTGTTCATACTGGCCGTTAAAAGGTCCTCTCCTAATGTGTATTCAAAGAAATAGGGACCAAATCCACAGTCCTCATTTTGTTAAAAAAATAAAAAAGACAAAAGTAGCCTATTCAAAAGTTAGTCTGAAACTAATGTGAGGCTTCAGCGGAAGCACATCAAGTGAGTATCTCCAAAGTTTACATTTTTTCAGTAAGAAAGTTCCTCATGTGTTTCCCCAGACTGTCTCTGAGCTGCAGTGGACGGATAACAAAAAGACAGGATTTTGTACTGAAGATAACCACTTGAGTTGGACAGCCGTTGCTTTATAGTTTCACATAAACTTTTTAATACATTTTCATACAGAGAAAGGACTGTGGATTTTATCTCCCACCACCTGCACTCAGAGTGCACCAGGCAGGGATATTAAATTAAAAATCTCTTTCCATGCTCACATGGGCACCTGATTATTGTTTCAAGACATGAACAATTTTGAATCTTTTCTTTGAACACAAAGATCTGACTGAAACAACATAATAGTCAGTCTGGAACATCTCATTTACAAAAAAGTAAATAAGATTAAACGCAAGGTAATATAAATTTAATTTCACTTTACTCTGCTTAAACATCAGAGTAGCATTTAAAGCTTATGTATAATTCATACTTCTATTCATGCTTAACACTGCTTCTAGGAAGTTTGCCAGTCGCTGCTGAAGCAGCATTAATAAGGAGAAAGCTTTAACTTCTTTACTCTGAAGGTCTTCTTTTTTGTTTTTTCAACTTGAGGCAACATAGTAACATCCTCAGTTATATCCTGGATCTAATACCCTTCCTCCCGTTTGCCTCGCGGACATGTCGAGTGTTTTGTTTCCAGAACAACTTACTGAAAAATGTTTGTTTTGCTTACAAAAACCTCACTAATAAAATGGAGCATGTGAGAAAGCAATAGTGTGCTGACGTGCAGATCAGGCTGACAGCGTCACAATGGCTGTTTTCTTAGTGGGACTCGCTGAATGAAGGGCCCAGGAGACGTGCGCACACGCCCCCAGGTTAAAAAAGACATCACATTGTCATTGGACTGGTAAATGAAATTCTATTGGCTCCCTCTGAGAAACAATTTATCGATTCACCGACCACACTCCTCACAGAGTCAACAAAAGCACTGCAGCTTAAGTCTCTCAGCTATAAACAAGTGAGGGAAATGCCATGCAAAAACAAAAATATAATATCATCCAGGGCCAAATACATAATTGCTAGTCATAGCAGGCCATAGGTGACAGTTGGGGTGCATTTTATTGTTTATACATACTACAAACTGAAGGTGACTCATATTCCTGTGCTTCCAGATAACAGAGATAGAGGGCAGTGTTTGTCTTTTCAAGTAGAGTTGGTGTCAGAGGAAGCACAGCACACAGATGAGCTCCTTGTAGATACACAGACATCAGAAAGATGAAAGATGGTCAATGAATTCTTTTTACAGCATCGGATGAAAACATGAAACATTTGAAAAGCTTCAATAAACAAAAATGTGCCTAAAATGACCATGAAATATTGAATAAAACCCTACAACAACATATATTTAATATCATCCAAGACTTTCCTTAATCTACTACTATCTACTAGGAATCCTTCATGGTTACTGCTGTTGAAATTCTTCACTTCTGCTCTTTTGGTTTACAGTTTTGCTTTGGTAGACAAGTCTATTCAACAAAACTTTACCTTAAAAAAATCCTTGCTGATATTGAATCAGATAAAAGTGGCTCACCAAACTCCCAAAGTCTCCGCACACGCTCCCACGTGTCATCAAAATCACTCAGTCAGGCCCTGGATGGTTGGATGGGGTGTTTGCAGTCTAGACAGAGAGGGATATCATCATTTATTCAATAAAGCACTAAGCACTAAGTCCTTCCAGATTCCAAACAGCTACTATCAAAATGTGTGAACTGCTCAGGGACTATTGGGACTAAACCAACCAAATCCTGTTATATTAAACTTCTGTCTGCTAATTATCCATACCATTTAAAGATGATTAGATATGACATATATAGTTCACAATATTTATTTGAAAGGACGAAGTCAGACTCTCCCCGACCCTGGGGAGAGTTGGAAAATGATCACATGGTTGGTTAAGTTAAGTTTTGGTTTTTTTTTTGTCTCAACAAGGCATAGTATTACAAAAACATATATATGTATTATATACAATGTGTTATATTTATTTATTTAGTGATATCTATTAAAGAACAGTTACTGGCTTTTGTTTATGTGTAGAATATGTGCCTACCTTGAGTCAGTGTGTTGACAGATGTTACAGATGCTAACCGATCTGTCTATATTACAGTGTACTGCAAAATATTGTTGTGTGGTCTGTTTTGATATGCCTGCTTAGCTTGGGGATGGTGGCAACAATATGTTACAAAGTCTCCCCACCCTAATAGCCATGACAGAACAACATATGCTAGCTAGACACATTGGCTTAGACAAGCTAAACATGTCACTTAGAATTTAAAAAAAAAAAAAAAAAAAACGGATTCAGACTCTGTAAATTTTGATGAATTCACAAAAAAGGTCTGGACAGTATGACAAAAATTCAGCTCATGAAAAAAATGACTTTTATATCATCTAAACATTTTTTCCAATAAATGCAGCATTAGTTGTTGAATGAATCTTCTCTCTTCCTGGTGGGGAGAGGGTCTAACTGATGTGCAGTATGAGCACTTTCTCATGTTTCTGACTGGAGGAATAAAACTTGTTGCAACCAGTTTACCCTCTAAAAAAAATAAAAATAAAAAAAAATAAAAAACTGAACTGCATCTTCCCGTCAGTGTCTCCTCCATGTGACAAGTGTTACTCTGCTGAAGGATCGCTGATACATCTTCTCTGGTTTTGCCCTACATCATATAACTTTTGGACAGCAATTTTTGGGTGGCTCTCAAAAGCCTGTTCCAGACACATTCAGCCCAACACAACCTTGCCATCTTTGGATGCTCTACAGAGACTTTTAAGCTGCTATTGGACATGCAGATTGCTCTGTACATGGAGAGGGTGGTTGATAAAAAAAAAGACTTCTTCTCCTGACGTGGACGTCTACCAGTCCACCCTGCTTTATGCACTGGCTCACAGAGATTTTGTCCTTCATATAAATGGAAAGGCTGCATCTGTTTCTGCATTTGATGTTGTATTATTTGAGTTGTTTTGTATGCCCTATTCCTATATTTTGTCACTGCATAATTGAAAACTGTAAATAAAGTACCTCTGTGTGCACAATGCTGGGTGGAGTATCACCATTATCTTATTGTAGTTTGCATCTATACAGTACTTTGTTGACCCTGAGAATGATTACTTACCGTAATTGGTGCTCTTATACTTTTGTCTCCTTTGAAGAGACGCATTGAGAGCGTCTTAAGAATAGTCTCGAGTGCATCTGTCTCTCTTGAGGAGTTAAGAGTGGTGTGGTTTTTGTAAGCTGCCTCATTTACCCTGAGAGTGTGTGTCTCCAGCAAGTTGTCTGCTTTCACTCCAGCCCATCGAGAACAATGCTCAACTCTGGGCTTTGATCTGGAACTAACGTAAAAAAAAAAAATAAAAAAAAAAAAAGCAGAGGTTTGTCCGAGAGAAAGGATTGCTCCACTCACCACATATTGGTGAGACTGTCACTGTTGACATGTTCGACTCCGGAGCTGGGTCAGATGTGGCTTTGATTCTACAAAACAGCTGCTTTGGTATTTATGTTGGGCCTTTCTTCAAAAAGTATCACTGATGAATGACACAATGTTTTGTTTGTTGTTTATTTGTGAGCACATGATGAGCTATAACTAGGGTTGGATATGGTTCACGTTTCAACAAAAACCCAGCGGTACCTGTTTTCGGTACTTTACTCTCTCTGTAATAACAAAAATGTAATTTCCGTTGTGAAAAAAAAAACAAGTCCAAACTTCTGCAGTTCAACGTTCTTATTTATTTAGAACATTTTGCACACCACACGAAATAAAATCCCTCCCCTCCCAAACCTGTGTTTTGTTTTGTTTTCACCGTAAGAAGCTCAAATATCGTGTGTTCCAGGTTGCAAGTCATGCAAATGCGGGAAATTGACTAATTGCTATCATTTCACTGCTTCCTGATTTATCAGCAACTTAAAAGACAATGGGTGGTGAAAATCTGGAGGGACATCAAGTCATATTTCAAGGTTAAACAGCACATTTGATGACACATGAGCTACCGTAGCTAACGTTATCATTTCATTGCGTTGCATGATACAACAGTTAAACTCACAATGTAACATTAGCTATCTCACTTGATCTCAGAAATGTAAGGGTTGAGTCAGTAACGTTATGTGACATTATGCTCACTGGAACATAAATTTCTGTTTAGTGTATAGCATCAAAGAAGATAAAATAAATATAAAAGTGAATTACAAGCACTTTAGCCGTGTGTGTTTCATGTGGCAGTAATGATGTGTGTAATGTTAGCCATGAAGTGGCTCAATCCAAATATTAGCTGTTGTCTCACAATCAAATGTATTGTTTTACCTTTAAAATCTGGCCTGATGTCCCTCCAGATTTTCACTATGCATTGTCTTTCTGGTTGCTGATCAATCAGGAAGCTGTGAAATCTGTTCCTTTGTTACTAGACTCGCAATCGGGACCACAGCAGTACGACATTTGAGCTTCCCAGCCTGCGCGTGATGTCAGAGGAAAATGGCCACTGCGTTAATAAGATGAATGGAGGGTTAAAGTGATACTCCACTTTGTTAGAATCAGTATGTACTCACCACTATGCCGATGTGATGATGGGTGAAGGTCTTCAGTTCACAAAACAATCCTGGAGTTTCAGCAGAAAACAGGGTAGCAGCCTCATCCAGTACAATGGCAGTGAACGGTGACCATGGATAAAATGTTTTAAAAAAGCACACAAAACAAACACAAAATGTCTCCATCCTGCTTGTGTGGTGTAATCCAAGTGTCTGCGAGCCGCAACATTAAAAATTAACCGCAAAAGACGCCATTTATGCCATGTTTTTAGCAGAAATGTCAACTGTAGCATGTAGCCGGTAGGATGTAAACATGGCGTCAATCTCGCGAGACTTCGTATATATCCTAATGGAAGCACGTGCGGAAGTCTCGTGAGTTGAACAGGCATGCTAATGTTACCTGTGACTGCTGGGGGGAACTTTGCTTTCAAGGTCTCAAACAATGTATACTCTTCAGTTTTTAGATATATTTTGGTTTTTTTTTAGATGTGACACTGCTTTGCATTTCACAATGCAAATATCACAGCAAGTTTTTTTTGCATTGAGTTTTGAAGTGGAACCACACTTGCACATTTCCTCTCTGTGACTTGAATAAGCTCTCTCTATCTCTTTATAATCTCTCTCTATACATCAGACTGGCAATATGTCATCCAGCCCGAGTCGGCATGGCCACACCCCTTTCTGAGGAAAAACTCACGGTTTCATATGATGGGAGAGATAGGAATGTGCTGAAAAGCTGCTGTGTAGCAGGTTGTAAAATCAAGAAACACAAAAATCCAGCCTGATCTCTGGTCCCCCATGCTTCCTGGAAAGAAAGGATCACAAAGAGAGCAGAAAGAAACAATGTCCAGAGAATGGCAATTGTTCCTACTGATGTAGAGCTAATGTTAGCTTGAGTGGGAAGCGGTGACGTTTTGGAGAAATACCCATATGTGCCGGTCTGATGTGTACTCTACTTACTCTCTCACACAGATGTGTGCAGGTACCAAAATCTGGTGGTAGGTCTACCAACGTAATTCAGTCGGTACCCTCAAAAGTACTGAGCTCGGTAACCAGCCCAAGCTTAAACAAAACAAAAGTTCTAAACTGATTTTCCAAGTTGAATAAAGTGTTGGCAATTTAGGGTCAGGCAACACACGGTGCGTTCCACGCACAAACGACCTTGACTAACAACCAAATCCTCCCTCTGCATCCCCGCAAACAGATTAGCAATCAAATCCCCCTCTGTGTGCCGCCTTGCCTCTTTCTTAGACAAGACAAATGTGTGACCATGACAGCCTGTGACATAACAGGGTTTTGCATGTCTCTGAGCCAGAGTGTACGAACTGTATGAAGTCAGTGTGTGTGTGTGTGTGTGTGTGTGTGTGTTTTCTTGCTGTAGGTGGGTAAGATTACTGCTCATGTCTTGATTGGATAAAGTTGCTAGTCTTTTGATGTGTCAGCCAGACGTTAAGAAGAACTCCACTGAGTGATTTATGAGGGTGCCGGTACACACACACACACACACACACACACACACACACACATACATTCATTGCCTCCCTGCAGAGAGGCACAGTAGTAGACAGGACGCGGGCCAGGCCTGTGTTGTCCAATGGCGCAGACTAAACAGTAAACGGACACCTCACCGGGGCAGAGTCACAGTTTACATAATTGCCCATGTGAACTGCCTCATACTGGAGCTAAACAAACAAAATCTCACATTTGTTCGGCGTGCAACCCGATCATGATTCTTCATATTCAAAGAGGATATTCAAGTGACCCTTTGAAATATATTCCCATTGTTATTTATATACATGTGAGTGTTTGGACTGTGCCTGTAATTACAGACAAAATGTGTCATGCAAGAGTAATGTCATAAAATGAATGGCACACAGACCCAGAGTCATGTGTAACTGCGTTCGATGTATCTGTGTGATTCTTGTGTCAGAGGAGTCTTTGTGGTGTGGGCTGTTATAATGGGAGGATCTGGCTTCATAATGGGACCCTCTCTATGTGCCCTGGCCCACTGCCAGCAACCCCAAATGCCTCTTACTGGCTGTTGGTTTAGCCGTTGATCCCTGGAAGTGGCGGTGGAGGATCGTGGCCGTATTGGTGCTCATATAAATCACAGGATATGGTCGGTTTTTTACTGTGGTTGATGTTTTACATCTCTACAATGGGCTCTGGCTCTTTAACAAAGCTGAGATACTTTTTAGCCAGGCTTAAAATAGTCGTCTGTCTTCAGATAGGCCTGTGAGACGGCAGGCCACAACACAGATCTTTAATGTTTCTGTCGCCTCTTTAATGTTCGTTAGTTTCAGTCGAGCATATAACAGTACCCCTCTAACAAAGTGCCCTCCAGTATCCCTCTTATCCATTCATGTACTAACCTCCTACACACAGTCACAGACAGACAGACAGACAGGCAGGCAGGCAGGCGGGCACAGACACAGAGGAGCTGAGATTATAGCTGTCGGGGCTCTCGCTCTTTAATCAGAAGCAGAAGTGAAGATGTTAGTCGCAGCCAAGGGAAGCTTATGTGACACTGGCTGGTACACAGAACAAATGTTTTCTGTTCATAGATTGCTTTCTTTTTTGTCGAGGAGGATTTGTGCTTGTGCTTCATGGGTTTTTATTGTTTTCCAAGTCCTACATGCTGCTTTCTGCTACTGCCAGACTGATATACCAGAGGGTTCAGAGTCAGAGAATTTATTAAAAAAAAGTGCTTGAGATAATTTTCAAATGGGGTCATCGTTACATAATGTTCAGGGTGACTAACTTGAAAAACTCTCCGAGGCATTGAAAGAATATATCATACCACTGAAGAGAGAACACTAAAGTTAGGTTTGACCTCTGACCTTTGGCTCTTTTTAACAGTAAATGTCCTGCCTGCATTACGTCTATGTTAAAGCCAAGACTAAAAAACCATTATGAAGCATCCTTGCAAAAAATAGGTTCTCAGAGCTTTGACTCAGTGCCAATTTAGGGATCCAGCATTTGATTGAAGGGCTGCAAAGGAAAACACACGAACTAGTCGTAAGATTTGTCTTTGCTTTCATAATGGAGTTTCACATTAAAGCCCTTGAATTAACTTGATAAGGGTGATCTGCTTCTTTCCCTCTGGGGTCAGACGAAGTAAGAGTTGATTAGTTTTTCCCGAAACCTCCTTTTTTCCTCAACCACACACACATTTCTATCTCAGCTTCACATTAAACTGTGCCAGGCAAACCAACAACTTTCGACAAGTTGTCATTCCTAACCTGACAGATGCTTGTTAGGTAGCTTATTAAAGCTGTGGTAGGCAGTTAATTTTTAACATTAGCTGGCAAGTCCATAGTCACTTTTAAGACAGAAAACTAGACTTCTGCATCTCCTCGTGGCTCTGATTTCAGGCTTTAGAAAATCTAACCTGTGACAGGAGACTTTGGCCAATCACAGGTAACTTCAGAGAGAGGGGGTGTTCCTATTGGCTGTTTTCACAGGGCAACCAACTCCTTCTGATGCTCTTCAAACTTGAAATGAAACATTATGTATGAAAAAATCACTTGAAAATAAGACCCCTCAGTATGAGCCATTTACATCTACAGAGGGCACAGGCCCTCTTCCATGGAAGCTGCCATGTTGAACCACCATGTTTCTACAGTAGCCAGGAACAGACAAACCAAAAACTGGCTAGTTGCCTTTCACATTTTGCATGAGTTTCATGGCCACTGTAGTTTCTCTTACGTGTTTGGAGGTGGAGGATGAGGTGAGCAGAATTAAATTGCAATTGTCAACCTCACCACTAGATGCCACTAAATTCTACACACTGGTGCTTTAAAAGTTAATTTAAAAAAGAGAAGCATCAGAGTCCTGTTTAAAACTCTCCGAGCAGCTGAGCTGACAACTCTGAGGTTGGGTTTAACCTCTGACTCCAATTTAACTTTAAAGTCTAATTCCCAATGTGGACCAGCTTTGCGAAAAATAAATGTTTCTATTTCTGTCCATACATTTTAGAAAAACTTCCAAATCCATTGTGTGCAGCCCACAGCACATAAGTCCAAAGAAGACCTTCATTTCCATACTTGGTGAGAAAAAACCTCTAACTCAAAACTTCTACAATGAGAAACAGCACTGGTTCACAGATAAAATGGGAGATATCATCCCATCTCCTCTCATCAGGCCCACTGGCTTATCCTGCTTGTAGAGCTGTTTCGCTGTGTGAGGGCGGCAGATACACCACCCACAGCCCCACCCTCGCTGTAATGAAAAGTGTTATGAATGTATGTGTCTTAATTCTCTTCTACTAATGTCTGTGGGTGGCAAAATTAGGGTGGGCTGTGCTGGGGCCACTTAAATAGAAAACCGTGTCCAGTTTAACCGAGCTGCTCTAAGCCGATTTTTTAAGGTCACATTGGCACCAATGGGGGATTAGTTTGGTTCAGATCAATGTCTGATTGGGATCTTTCTCTCCGCCATTGCCTCCCTCTGTCCGGGGAGAATGAAGCCAAAGTCTTGCGATTTGTACTTGGGGAGAAGAAAGGCTCTCCCCTCCCATGGAGGACAAAGACACACATTAGCTCAGTTTTGCTGTTTTTTCTCCTCCAGCAGTAAAGCTCCCGGCCAAAAGGATCAAACGTATGAAGACAAGACCAGTGATGGCACCCCACCGCAGCTGCTGGAGCTACTGTTGCGCTGGATATATGTGTGTGTCCAATGTGTGTGTGTGTGTGTGTGTGTGTGTGTGTGTGTGTGTGTGTGTGTGTGTGTGCGCCTTTTCTCATGTGTGTTACGTAAAAGAAAAGAGGAAAAACAGGTGTCTTCAGCAGCCTGTGCATGCACATGTTGTGAATGTATGACTGTAAACATTTTTGGCCTTGTGAATTTTGTGTCAGGAATCGCTTCTGAACAAGTGGCGTCCACATGAGTGAAATGTTTGTCATGTTTCCCACAGGACACGAAGATAACTTCAGCACTGATTTAACCTTCACCACGGTCAGTGATGTTAAACTAATCCTGTCACGACAATTACTTTATAGAAATAAGAGCTTTTACATGTGAATCCTCAAGTAAAGGGAATGGAATCAATGTATTCGAAATCAATTTGTGATTAAATGTCACATGATCATTTCTAAATTAGATATTTAGGTGCCATACCAGTAATATATTCTATTATTCCATAGGAGTGATCACAAAATTTATATTTTTTAAATTTAATTTTTGTGATGTATTTGATTGCTGTATTTTGTGATCACAGGCCTCATGTCATAAAAGTCCATTTGAGAGTCAAGATGGCACGAAAAATGCCTTTTAACCCTTTTAGATCACATCCCTGGTCATATTGTACACCTATTTAACAATATAAAAATCATTTCTGTGCATTCCTATATTTAAACCCAATCATCCCTCCTCTCTCTCTTTGTAAAACAAAATATGACGTGTGCTTACCTGAGCTTTAACCAACCAGTTTAAACCATTATAATATCCTGACATCCGCCTGTCAATCAATCAGTGTTCAACTTTTGGTGGCGCAGAGCTACGATTCAGACCCAGACGCCCACTTTTCAATATTCAAATCAAACCCCCCCCCATAATGTCCCACCTGTCTATTCTGTTTTGGAAACATGTCACGAGACGGAAGCTATATACTCCTGAAGTGCTGTTTCATCTGGACTTTAAAAAGCCACGCCTGGGTTCAGCGGACCACCAACGTGTTCAAAGATTGAGAAGAAACATGCCCTGACTGAATACAATGTGGACAAATAATACACGAAATATGAAGTGTATACAAATATTAAAAAGTCAAAGTATTCCAACAAATACAATTTGCTCAAAAAAGGTACTTCTCTATATGCAACAAAATTTTGTTTGTTTTAACTTAAAGCTGCCTCCATAATAGTCCGTAAAGCCATAAAATAGAAATATTAGAATTATTATAGTCCCTTAATAAAGGACACTACAAGCAAAAACATTGTTTTTTCATCCAATGGTATTTTACTTCCATAGCATGTCTACTTTTAGACTGGTGAAAAGAAAGTAATCCACTGTGTAACTTTCATCATGATATCTATGAGTAACTTATTTTATTTATTTATTTATTTATTTGACCAATTTTATTCCCATTTTCATTCTGAAGTTTTTTTTTTCTAAGAGATCTGTTGATATATCATTCACATTCTGATTTATATAACTTGTTATTCCCAAATACATGGCAAAGACCACTTTGTTTTACAGATGTTGACGGAATTTTCTGATTTATGTAGTGATAAAAGAAAAAAGGCATCTCAGCAAAAACTCTAGTACATCAACGAAATAAAAATTTGGAATGAGGCTTCATCCAATGTTCAGATTTCTGTTCTGGAAATGTATGCAAATGAGCACTTATATAAATAGATAATGTTGTATTTGTATGTTTGAACATACAATTGCAGAAAACATGTAATAAAAAATCTCTTAATATAAGTAATAAACTGGGGACGTTTCATGGTTTTATCTATTAATTCAAAGTTTTACTCTGTAGTGTCACACACTGAAGCTTTTACTGACAAAATGATTTTGTCTCCTGCAGGCAAATACTTGGATGTTCACACAATTACTCAAGCCTGTGCTGAGATGATATCACAGTGAAACCCAAAACATCACATTTGATGCATAGTTGTGAGTGTCTTTCTGAAAGTTTTGCTAAACCGTGCCATATTTGCTCAAACAAAAGGTTACAGATCATCAGCGGGCACAAAGCATGGAGAGATAATTGCTGGTGTACATGCGGAGTGAAATGTTTCTTTGTTCATCTATATCTCTCATTACAGCTCAGTGTGTCATTATCCAATCAGAGAGGAGACCAACTAAACAAACAGGGCAGACCATAATTGACAATGAAGCTGGATGGTAATCTTTAATTCCAACTGTTCTCAAACCAAAACCAGCGACATTATTTAAATAAAAGAGCAAATCAGAAATGTGTCAGGTGATTTGTCTCTTTCTTTTCTCTGTACACACATTATGTGATTTATAGTGACACAACAGGCCGGGCATAAATAAACTGGTTTACACAGAGAGGTTCCCAGCAAAGGCTGGAAATAAACACAGAAGGAAGAGCAAACATCAAGGAATGTCAACATGAATTTGGCATTTGGCACTTATGTTGAAACTACTGATGTGAACTGTACTCAGTTTTTCCTAAATGCTGGCTAAATTAAAACCATTTCCAATTTTTATTATTGCCATTTGAAAAACATTGTGTGAATGCATTGTCCGTGCACATTTGAATTATTGTTATCTGCTGACACAACAGTCTCAAGTGACTCCCTACAAGTGTACTACAAGAATCTTGAGCCTGCTCCGCCTGCTGCTGCAGAATAGACTCTCCTCCCCTTTAGTTAAAGGCCATTGAGGGCCTCAGCAGCTGGGAGTGTTTGTCTCCTTGTAGTACACTGGTGAGGGTTAGTTAAATTAGGGTCACGGGTCAGAGGTCACCCCTGCCTCGGTGTAGAATAGGTTTAATTGACATAGAGCCAACCACCTCAGCCTGAGACATGAGTCTTGTGGAGTCCAGCGTACAGTAAAGACAAAAGTACGTGTCTATGGACCCTTTAAAAATTGAAAATACTGCCAAATCCCAAACTAACAGAGCTACGCTTACAGGTTTAGTTCCTATTCACTTGCAAACTTTTACTTAAAACTCAGTAGTTGATTGTAAGGCAGGTTTGGGAGCAGCGGTAAAAGCTGTAACACTGACATATTCCCACCTTCTAAGTTGACTATCTTGTTATGCCAACAGAGGAGTTTCAAAACAGAGTGAAAATGACTGAGAGCTTATACATATATCAACATGAAAAGTGGTTTCTGTGCCTTGAACTGTGCTTATAACAAAGTAATAGGTGGAAATACCTCTTGTTTTAAAAAGGAAACCTCACTGAAGCAGAAGTTATTAGCTGTAATGGTCGAGTCAGAGCTCTGGATTTGGTGCCAAGTACTGATGGACATCTACAGACCCTGGTGAGTGAGATAAGTTAAGGTAAGATGATATATATACATGTTTGGAGAGTAACAGATTACATGTAATGGGATTACACAATAAGAAATAGAAAAAAGTAACTGTATTGCATTAAAGTTACAAAAACTAAAATAATCAGATTACAGTTACATTAAGTAAAAATGGGGATTATTAGCAGGATTACAAATTTAAGATGCTTTTT
>JAJHUR010137442.1:40073-55891 GCA_027495735.1 Lutjanus campechanus | reverse complement strand
TAACAAAAACACAACAATTCCTATTTTCACGTGATTATACACCAATGAAAACATAATTCTGAATACTGTATTACATTTGTGTCATATTCTGGTACACACTGGACCTTTTTGAAACAAACACATTGAGATTCTAAAATTCATCGAGCACCAAGTTTCTTAATGTTTTTGTTATTCAAACCTCATGCAACTCCTTAAAGTAGTTCCCAGAGATGTAGTGGATTATATTGAGCTGTAGTAGTCATGAAAGGGAGCTCTTCATCATTCCTTTAACCTGTGTTTAACTCAACTCAACTCAACACACCTCAGCTTTACTTATACAGCACCGTCTCAATCACACATGCAGCCTGAAGTGCTTCACAGCAAAATTACAGACATGCAGACAGAAATGAAGAACAAACAACAGTAAGGAAAAAATCAGCAAGAGTAGAAATTACAACAATTAAACAATAAACTGTTTGCTATTCTAATATCCAGATACAGTGAGTCCACCGGTTTATGGTGGGCTAATACAATTACTTTTTTAGAAGGGTCAGATTTGGAAAAAAGTGCCAAGAAGCCAGACGTTGACAGTTTTTCAGGCTTTAGAAAATCTAGTCTGAAATGGTGGATTTTGACCAATCACAGGTCACAGATAAGATAGTTCTTTGTTGAGTGTCATTCCAAATACATCAGTATATGACAACCTGAGAATGAGACTCAAAAATCTGCTATCTTTCTCTGAAGTTCTTCTTTAATAGAAGAACTGTAGTGTCTTAAAAAAAGATGAGTAGAATTTAAATGAGCGCTTCTGTGATTAACAGTATGATGTGTTTTCTCTCTTCAGGTTTATTGACCCTCATCATAACTTCCTGGTATGTCACAATGATTGTTGATACCTTCCACAAATCTCATCGCCTGGAAAGGTAAGCACACACACCCACACACCCACACACACACACACACACACACACACACACTGTGGGATTACATAAAGAGTTGATTCTGTAGTTAAATGTGCATTTAAATGTTTGTTGTTTTTCTCTGCAGCTTTGAGTTTGGTAAGGCGGTGTTTGTCAGCTGGGCTGGTGGCCTCCTCACTATGGCTGGCGGTGCTTTCCTGGGCTGTCGGAGATGCTCGCGGACCAGATCAAGAGAGTCCATAAGCGGAAACCACCTCTTCCCCACCACGAACCAAAACTCCAACTATGTTTAATAGAGGAGAGCTGGGGAGTGGTGAAGAGAGGCTTTGTACAGTCAATCCAGCAGTGAATTTACAAACTGGAGCAGGTTTCTAATGAGGAAATGGCCCACTGCAGGATGATAAATACTACCTACTGAACATCAAGACAGTAACCAGGATCTGGATTACACACCAGATCAGACTGTAATAACTCTGAGACCCATTTTTAGCTTATTTGAATGTTTCTGTTTCAGTACAATACTTGTACTGTATGTTTGTTTGTACTTGGGTGCCATCAGTCACTGCAGCAACCTCTGCTGCTGTCAGCTGTTTTCTTTCATTCAGAGAAATATAATTAAAGGGATAGTTCTGATTTTTTGAAGCGGGTCTGTATGATTTACTTATTCAGAATCAGTGTATCACCTACAATAGATGGTGGTCAGCTGCCACTCAGTTTGGAGAAGCAGCAGGAAGTGGACAGTGTCAGGAGCAAAAACATATATTAGCCACCTAAAAAAGTCAGTATCAGTTTAAGTGTATGCTATATTTAGAATATGTTAACTGCTTTATCTTGCCATCAGATAGCCTTCTCTGACAGGAAATTGCCGTTATATAAAACAAATATTGCTCTCTCCAGAGCAACCAAACTCCATTGGCAAAATTGGTCATTTTACCTCACAGAGCACAAGAGTTGCTGGGCAACCTGTTGCTGCCTAGATTGTTTTGTTGATTATTTTGTTTGTGTTATTGTGTGACTTTGGTGAATCCAGAGTAACCCTTTAAAGCAAAGTCACACAATAACACTAACTAACTAACTGATCGTGGCAGTGGTAGACCAGCAAGTACCATGTTCTGCAAGGTAAAATTATTGATTTTGCCAATGGAGTTTAGTGAGGGTTTGGAGAGAGTGATATTTGGCTTTTATAACTGCAGTTTCCTATCAGAAAAGGCTGTCTGACAGCAAAGTAAAGCGGTAAAAATATTCTAAATACAGTGCACGCTTAAACTGATATTGATACTGATATTTTTTGATGGGCCTTTTTAAAGTGGCTAAAATACATTTTGTTGGTGACTGCCCACAGCAGAACATTGCTGACTTTCCTAAACTGATACTCCTGCTGCTTCTCTAAAACTGGCACGTGACAACCGCTACCTACTGTATTATAGATAATACACTGATCTCATACAACCAAATAATCCCAACTATCCCTTCTCAGGATTAAATTTTTTAATTACTTCCGTTTATACACAGGTATTCCCAAATAGCAATGAAGAACACTCGTAAATAAAGGTTTACGGTGCAGACACAAAGGATTGACTGTCAGTAGCAAGAATTCTGTACTTTTGCGTTGCACAAATCATTCTCTTTGCCTCTTCAGTTTCACACTGCTGTTAATATAGATTTGTTTTTGTATGTATATTGTTAATTATATGACTAAAGTTTTGTATTTTCTTGTTGTATTTTCATGTAAATTGGTTGTTTTTTATTATGTGGCAGTTTGAAAGATGTATATACATTTTGAACAGAAAAATAAAATTTCTATAATATAACATACAATATTAAACTATTTTCTTGTGTTGAGCTCAAGAAATCATCGTTGACATGTTCAGTTATTATCAGTCCAACTTATGCAATCATATTGTGATGACATAATCATAGAATTTTTTATAAAATTTGGTTGTTCAAATTACATGATTACAAGTGAATTGAACTTAGGAACTAACAAAATGATTAAAGACGTAATATGCAGCATTTCCCGTTTTAAATAAAAAGTATAGACTCAGAAACATAATCCCTTTCAATCATCTCTTAAGAGCCACCAGAAGTGTGCCAGCATGGCTGTATCTGCAGAGACCCTGCTCTCTGCCTGTATTTCTCACTTATTTAGCTGCGTTCAGTCAGTTTTTCCAGCCCAAAACATAAGTATTTGACATCCTTGGAATGAGACTCAGCAATCAACTGTCTTTCTGGTGAATTAATGATTAGTTTGCTCAAATCCTGATTCTGCCTTTAAGTAAAGTTTTCATTCTAAATATGTGAAAAGTTTTTTTGTTCATACAGTTCATCACAACTGACATCAATTTGATCATTTTATACACTGACACACTCACACATTTTATCATATATAGTGTAATAAATTATGATACTTTCTCTGTGAACTTCTGCATATGACACTGGATTAATCACTCCTTCTTACTTAAATTATTCACACTTAAACTCACATGCTGATTCTCCTGGTGCAGCTCAAAGCAGTAAATATTTGCATGCTTTACATGAGTGGATATGCTATGGTCAGTGATGGAAGTACTCAGAACATTTGATTACTTAAAAGTAGTAATACCACAGCAGAGGAATACTTGTTAGAGGTCCTGCATTCAGATTTCAAAAGTAAACATAAAAAAGTATTAACATCACAGCATAATTTGCTAAAAGCGCTAAAAGTAAAAGTACCCATTAAGCAAAATGGCCCATTTCAGAATAATATTTCTGATATTAATGGATTATAATTATTATGCATTAATGTGTAAGCATTACTTAAATTTTTAAAGGTGAGGCTAATTCATAATATGAACCTGCAAAGTAGTAAATAAAGCTATAAAATAAATGTGGAGAAAAATGTACATTTCCCTCTAGAATCTAGTTTAGGTACAAAGTTGCATGAAAAGTTGTAAAGGGTAAAAAGTTGCATAAAATTATGTTACTAAAGAATATTTTATACTTATATACAAGTACCTCAAAATACTTCAAGTACAGTACTTAATAAAATGTACTTTGTTACTGTGTAAGTGCAGTTTTAAAGGAAACTGAAAGCAACTAGGAAGCAACTTCACTGAAGTAGTGTGTTTCACTATCAAACTATCATTATCAAATTTAACATCCAGCCCACATTAATTTTGAGTAAATTCGTGTAGATCCCATTAAAACTGTTTTTGTAACAAAGTGGATCCTGTTAAAAAGCCAACAGTGCTCCAGTAATTAGGTCTTTCCTGATGCTGAAGCAGTTTCCTTCCTTTCATATCTGCTCTCATTTTACCCACTAAATGCTGCGTTTACTGGCATCTGTTATTATGGCAGCGGCACGTTCGGACTCAGAGTAGAGAATTAACAGGAAGGGGAGTACGGATTTCTGTACAAACCTGAGATGAGTCAGAGTTATTAGCTCTGTACGAGAGGAAAATACCAAGTGTCTTAAATCTTTTTGGGGGATGAGTGTGTGTAATGTGTGTGTAATAATTAACACTCTTTCTATTCTGAATAAACAAAGCACCAGTTCCTGGATTTAGACAAATAATTGATCAATACTATTCACAATTTGTTAAGAATAATACAAAGGATGGGCAACTACACAAGAGGAAAGATAAATCGCAAATCAAATAGAATAGAATAGAAAAGAATAGAAATACTTTATTAATCCCCAAGGGGAAATTCATTTGTCTGTAGTAGTCTCATCTATTAGTATAAGAATTATAGAGTCTGATGGCAGTTGGTATGAAAGATCTTCTGTATCTCTCTGTCCTACAACGAAGAGAGAGGAGCAATAGAAATATAGGAGCAAAGAAATATGAACATGAATAAGGATTTTAAAAATGTAAATCAAGCCTTAGCATTTCCTGACCCAGTGTAACAAAGACAGTGAGTCACACTGTGTTTGGGGGGACTCAACACCTTTAACAAAGTGACTCAATCCTTTAAACCTATTAATTACAGAAGGATTTCATATACAGATTAGTCATCCTTGACAGGCTATGTGTTTTTCTTAACAAAGTAGTAGCCAAACTGTTGGAAGAAATGACCTCATTCCTCAGTCAAAACACAACAAATAGCAGGAGATTGTGTTGTCATTCTCAGCGGATGTGCACTAATGTGCTGTAGGAGTCTCTTTGGGATTGACTCACTGGTGCCCACTGCTGTCAAACCTTCCTGACCACTCAGGGAAGAAATGAAAGTAAAACGACCAATTATTGGAAGATGTGTGGCAGTGGAACTGTGCAAAGTACCTGATGAAACAAGCAGATGATTTTTCAAACAATGACGTTATTTATTGATTGTTTCTCAATCATTTGTTTTCTCTTATCACAATACCAGAACTGATAACTTAAAGTGATGCAGATGCAAACACAGTATTTTATTCGATATCTTTTGTTTTGGTGGCATCTTGGCTCATTGAACTGTATGGGCTGTAGCTGGTGTGGTACAAGTCTAACACACTTTGTATTAAATTGAAGCATGTTTATGGTGATTGGCTGCTGGCAAAACCGCTCTTTCTATATCTGGGTACTCAAAGGATCAAATGCAGATATTGTTTGACTGAATACTCAATGGTGCTTAGTACTGGGCTACTTTGGTTCATATCTTAAAGTTACTGAGCATTGATACAGCCCTATGTACAATGTGTGGTTATTTATTTGAATTCACATGTGCTGAATATTAAAACAGTCCAGTGATTAAATTGCTCATAACTAAAAACTCCCCCAGAGGTAGAAAGGCTTCTTTAAATGGCTGGTATCTGAGGTGTCTTGATCCTGAATCCCTTAAACTTACAAAAGAAACTTCAAGAAGACAAGACAGCAGGTATTTACATGTACCCATCTCATCGTAATTGATTATGTGGGGGAAACACAGCAATTTATAAATATTACAATCATCCTGTGTCTGTTAGGCAAAACAAATATTCTAGTTTACTAGAATACTACTAGCTCCTTCACAATAAAAAGTAGTTTAAAAAATTTAGCTTTTCAAACTAAAACTACTTTCGAAAAATAGCTCAACTACACCCTAATTACATCTTGGTAAATGATCATAATCTGAGTCTGGAATTAATCTCATATTGTTACACAGAGGTACAACTGAACTGACACTGAGTAAAGTGGAGGTGTGTTTGATTTTTTGACCAGGGCAGAACAATCCTCATGGGTGCTCAATCCTCAATGTCAAATGAGGTGCAATTACTGCCATTTCTAGACTATTCATTAAATATTCAATGATACAGTTTTAATAAGTTAAATTCTTGATGCTGATTAATTGATTATTCATTAACACCCTTCCTCCAAACCTGTGCTGCTGCAGTGTTTAGTTTTTTTGTCCATATGTCCTGGTTTTCATTGGTTTGCAATCAGATCATCTTATTGGATATTAAAATGCAGACGGAAGGTTTGGATAATAAGTCAACTTATTCTATATAACTTATTCTATCATTTTGAAAGTAACTAAGTAGACTACATGGCGTAATAAATACTTGAGTACAAATAAAAGTACAGTCTTGAAAATCTACTCATGAAAGTACAAGTTCCCCAAAAAACTACTTAATGACAGTAACTTGAGTATTTGTAATTAGTTACTTATCTCTTTGCCTCTCTGCGTGGAACTTGCTAAACAAGCACATCATTTGACACCAAATGAAATCAAATCAAAATATCAAAATCTCTCTCTTTCTCCAGCTGCTGTCACGGAAACCAACAGACTGCAGCCTCTGAGCCCGAGTCAACCTGGATGTTTCAGTGCACACAGTCTCACTGGCACATGAAGAGTTGTGATATGGAGACACCAAAGCAGCTGCAAACTGTGAGGCAAGTCAGGCCTTTCATGATCAATCAATCTGTCGATTATTTTCTTGATTGATCCATTAGTTCTTTGGTCAATAAAATCTTCAAATGTCTTGTTTTCTCCACAAACCAAAAATATTCAGTTTACTTCATAAAGGAGTAAAAAAAAAAAAAGCATAAAATAGGACCAGGACACATCTGGCCCACTGGCCCCAGCCTCGCTTAAACAATAAATATCTGCAGCAGAAATCAACAAAGGATTATGACACACACACGGAAAAGGTTAGGAGAAACATGCTTTAGTTTATGGAGTGACTTAGTAACTTGTTATAACTGTACACCTTGTATAACACACACTTCAAACTTTCATTCACCACACAAACTAACTAAATTAACTTTTTTTAAAAAAAAATCACCATTCAGTGCTTTGTAGAAATCAGTAATTTTTTTTATCCTATAGTGAAGTCAGCAAAAACCATCTCAGACACAACTCCACCAAAGACCTGAACCCAACTTTCAACCAGAGGAAACTAAAGGTCCCCCCCCCCCCTCTCTCGTTTTAAACCTCAAGTCACATTATATCCACAAGGTGGCAGCAGATGTTCCAGAGCTGAAACGCCCACCCACCTGTTAAGCTTCCCAAAACCATGGGAACGCTTATTCAACACTCCTGCATAACATTTCCAAGATGTTAGAACATATATAGATATATATATACATGTATAGATGTTAGAAGTAACATTGTTGTCATGTTCCCAGATTGTTCTGCAAACGTTTGTTGAATATTCCAGGAAGATTGCTTGAACATTTCCCTGTAACGGTCCCTAAATGTTAAACTGGCAAGTTTTTTTGTTTTTTTCATATAAGGCTGTTGTTGATACATTCCCAAAATGTTCGGGGAAGGTTAGATGAGTGTTTCAGGAAAGTTATTTAAACATTTCCCCTTAACATTCCTCGTTAGTTTTACTGATGTAAACCTATCATTCTGGTTACCAACACCTGGAAGGAATGTTATGGGAATGTTCAGAATAAACATTTTGTCATGTAAATTGGTTGAGAGGGAAAACAAAATTCTTAAGGAGTAAACATCACACACCACTGGAGGAGCTGTCAACTTTGATTATGAAAGAAAAAGGTTAGTAGACGTTGGGCAGAACTATTAAGTATAAGTCAGGCAACAGGTTGTATTCTCGAGAAATATGGTGGCCCATGAAACTGAAAACCCAGTTGTAAAGCCTGTGTTTACTCTTCACTATAGCCTTGGCTGACTCGTAACTCTCAGAGTGAGGGACAGAATTGCATATTACCCACGAGGAGGAGCAAATCAGCAGGAGCTTACTTTTTTTCATTTTTTTAACATCTCTAAGCTTAGTAAAAATCAAAAAATTATGGCAGGGCCGTTGAGTTATAAGTGCTTGCTGAGTGTACATTAGAACATACAATTATATCTCCAAGATTTGATAAAAATCACCCAGCACTACTGCCTCTTATTTTTATACACTGCGCTGTTTGAAGCTTTATACTATATTCATTAAATTATTATATAAGGGACACCTGAAATGCAAATGTTATTCTTTGGAATTCTGCAAAATCTGTTTGGGTTTTGTCCTTTTATTCTCTCCCATGTGAAGGATTCCGATGCTACAGCTGTTCAGATGGAGCTTGAGCAAGTTATCCTTGGTCTCCACAGCATGAATGTTGAGGGAGGTGATGCCACCACTCCTCCAACTGAGTGATCGATGGTGTTTAAGTTCTGCATGACTTCAGAGACGCTGCCTCTGCATGTGCTGAACCTCAGTTATCCTCATGAACTGAAAGCCTTCTTTTTGAAATGAAATGTGACTTGTGCATTCAATTATTTTCATTGTTACTTTTTACCCCAAGACTGTTCTGCCTATAGTCCCATCCTTATGTGCTGTGATTGGCTCGTTCTTGTTGACTTGATGATGTGTCCGTGTGATTGCGAGAGTTAATCTCCCACAACCGCATCACTTAACTTCGCCAACTTCTCTCCAATTTCTCCAAAGTGTCTACACAGTCAGTGCTCACGGTCAATTAGAGCAGTGGTTCCCATTTCATTTTACTAATCCTAAAAAGAACTCTGAATGTTTTTGCACTAAACATTAGATTCAGAGTTTATGATGGTGCATGACAAAGATCTATTACACTTTAATCTATTCCAGGTTCATGAGTGTTTGGTTGTTCATTCTGCTGTGGGATTTTGTATTATGAACAGCTGTGATCTCACTTGCACCAAAAATGGTCATAGCCAGCTATCATCAGTAGGGGGCAGTATTGTAATATAGATGTTCCTTCATGAATCCATGTAGCTTCAATGGGATTCATTCAACAAATCTTCAACAACATGCTCCAATGTATTGAACTATCCCAAACATATTGAGGGTATTTTACATGGTAACATGATACCACAGCATAACGTATAAGTGCTGTGTGGTGTATGTGTTAAATTTAATTGTTTTATAACTTTAAATAAAATTAATTTTACATGTGAAATTCATGATCAAGCATCAATCTAGTGTGGTTTATGACAGCAAATTTCTGTGGGTGTCCTCTGTATAAACTGTTTGCACTGAGTCTGCTCCTTTAATTTGCTCTGATCTAAGTTTTGAATGAATGTTCTGTAAAGAGTTAAATCAACTCATTAAAGTAAGTTTCTACAGAAACATGATCAGCATATTAGCAAACTTCCCAGCATGCATTGCGTGACAGTTGAAACTCTCCTGAGACCCTTCTTTTTTATAGTTTGAAGAAAATATTTATGGAGGAAATTTGCTGTGTGCCTATTATAAACTTGGTTGCTTGTTTTCACAATAATAAAAACACAGTGAACCATGATGAAGTGTAGTATTAAATTAATAAATTATAGTAAATGTTAAATGTTCCAAGTGTTTGTCAGTGCAGCTGAAGTTGTTAGAACAATTTAATTTCTTAAACATATTGAACATTTTTCTCAGGCACATCTGAATTAATATCAAGTTTATTTGACTAGAAAAGTTAATTTGTTTTGAATCATTATGAAATGACCTGAAATTTTGAGGCAGCCTGGATACTAACTTTTCTAATTTTAAATGTAAATTGCTGTGCGGAGTATGGATTCAATTTAATTATTTAATTATGGTAAATAAAATTAATTTTCCATGTTAAATTCATGATCAGGCATCAACCCAGCATGTTCAACAGATTCATTGAACTTTAAAGGTAGAATCAGTAGGATTTGTCCGAGCTGTTTGTAAATGCACCAGAAAGATGTCAGGATGTCAAATACAGATGTTTTTGGTTGGTCCCGAGTGTCCCAGGCACAGCAAAATAATGAGGAAAGGAGAAAAAACAGGCAGAGGACAGCGTCTCTGTAAATAAAGCTACACCACTTGTGTACCAAAAGTGATGATTAAATGGATTATGTTTTCATCTTTACAACATTTTTTCAGGAAAATGTTACATTTTGTGTGTTTAACTCCAACAGAAAGTCTGATCAGATTAAAACATTACTTGCAGGCATGAACAGTCTGAAGTGGCAGAAGCACATTTTGACTCCACAGTTTGTATTCCAGTTCATTTACAGCTTTGAGCCGAGTGAAATGGTGTCTTCACACAGCAGCTCTAACAGTCACTCCCTCCTGTCTCCTCACTAATTTGTTGATTAATATTGTTTCAAATTATCACATAATTTAATCTCCTGCTTTTTTAAAGCATGGTTTTGATATTTACACAGGGGAGATATTTTATGAGCCATTACCCTCTCCTGCACAATGTTCAAACTGTATTTTAAATTCTTACTACCTTTTTTGTATGTGCATCCAAACTAAACTAAACTAAACTAAACTGTTGTATGAAGCTCATTTTCAGCCATGTCTGCAGCCACTTTTGTCTTCCGAGAGGAAACCCACACTTTTTTCTGGAAGTTTCTTCAGACCAGCAGAGCCTTTAACTTTTGTCTCATGGAACAACTTAACTTGTTTTAAATTAAAGCACAACTGTGGTTAAAATTCAAATGTCCACGTGGTTGAATAAAGCCAAATCAGAGCATTATGGTTCATATTTGGGGCGACCCTCCCTGATGGACCCCTGTGTGTGTGTGTGTGTGTGTGTGTGTGTGTGTGTGTGTGTGTGTGTGTGTGTGTGTGTGTGTGTGTGTGTGTGTCCTCTCTCTCTGCTGCTCCAGGAGCCTGTGAGGAGCCTGCACGGAGCGGGAGCTGTGATTGTTTTCTGCCCATTCATCTCCTGGAGGGGCGGAGTTAGCGGAGCCAGAGAGGGGTCATAACAAAATGTGTGTCCCCGACTAAAGCAACATTATTTCCGCCTTGCTCCTCTCCGGTGCCGTCCTGAGTGTCTGTTTGAGGAGCTGCTGTTAAATGGACTGTAAAACGAGCCGGAGCTGATAGTTTGTGACTGACAGTGTCGCTCCGCTCCTCACCGTGTGAACAGAACCAGAGGAACCAGAGGATGGATGGAAACTTCTCACCGGCTGCTATCTGCTCTGTACTCCTGCTCACCGCCGCGCTGTCCTCTTCTGCAGCCTTTCTGGAGCCTTACGACCTGTTATATGACAATGCGGTGCAGGCGTTTTACAACAACGACTATCAGAGTGTGGTGCGGTACATGGAGGGAGCGCTCAGCAGCCACAAAGAGGTCCGCCGCACCAGAGTGCGCTGCCGGCTGAGCTGCCAGGACCAGCATCCGTTTGATGAGACCTTCACGGACCTGCGCTTCCAGGACGTGGTGCTCCGCAGAGCAGCGTGCATGAACACATGCATCGAGCAGAAAGTGGGATCTCAGTCTGCGCATAAAGTCAGCGAGGATGTTGTGCAGGACTTCAACAGGAGGATCCCCTACAACTATCTGCAGATGGCTTATCAGAAGGTAGGGGGGAGGGGACGGGAGTGGAGGGGGGTCTGCATGGCAATCATACATTGAACTGGATCTGCTCTGATCCACATTACCTGCTTTAGTCTGCTGCCCAGCAACGTGATGCCGAGTGATGATGAGAGGAGAGCTGCACAGAGCGCATGTAGAAAACTTCTGAACCTGAGGATTCGGTCTTCACTTCAGCAGTGCACTTAAAGGGAGAATATGCAGAATATGTCAGCAGCTGTAAACGCACCAGAAAGATGGCTGATTGTTCAGTCTCATTCCCAGGTTGTTAAATATCAATGCTTTGGGTTGGTAAAGTGTGCCAAATAATGACAGAATATGGGGAGAAGGCAGGGTCTCTATACACACACCACCGCACACCTGTGGTGGGTCATAAGTGATGATTGAGACTTTTTACTTGCATCTATACATTGTTTCCTGCATAGTATGCCTTTAAATATTTAAGTTGGACACCAGTACCTCAATCCTGTGCAATACACCCTCATATATGGAGTAAACTGTAGGTGAAGTATGGCTGAAAACTCAACTGCAGAGGTAGAATCTAATCATTGTTGACTTTTCCATGTCTCGATATTGATATTAAAAGGTTTTTTTTTTGCTTTTTACAGTAACATCGTGTAATGCAAACTTTCAGAGAACAACTACAATTCAGCTATTATGTTTCAGTGTGTTTTACAGTAGAACAATTACAAAAACATAAAACATAAAAAGGAACTGATCAGCTTGAAGGTATACAATTCTGATGGATCAGACACTTTGGAACTGGTTCTTGTTTCCTGTTCATAGAGACCAAGTGTTTGCTGTCAGCAAGCTCGCCAACTGATGCCACTAAATCCTGCACACGGCCCTTTAAACATGTTGTTACTGGAATTAAACTTTCAATAAAGGATACATAAAAAAATAGAACAAACCGATACTGATATGCGATAAGCCAATACTGAGTGACCAGTAATGTTAACCTGCTGATGATATCAGTGAGATTATGCAGAAACCTAAATAATACACAACTGTCAAGCGAAAGCTGTATATGGTCTTCTTCTTAGGTAATATCATTGGAAAGGTGAAGTTTTCAGTCCTGACAGCAGGAATATAAAGCAGTGTGATGTAACATGCACTACATGTATCTGTGTCCATCACAAACACATATCAGAAACTACTGTTATTGATATTAGACTTGCAGGTAGATCAAGGCACTGCTGTCCAATCATAGCAGCAGATTGACTCTGCAGATGTCTGTGCACTTGCCTCTGTCCTTCATTTACGGCTGCACTTTTTTTTTATGGCTCCGCTGTGTGTGGTGTTACTTTTGAATAAATGTTTGTGGGTTTTTTGATTTAGCAGCTCCAACTTTTTCTCCTCACAGTGGTGCTAACAAACACTAGAGGAGACTGTGTAACTCAGATCTACTTAAACTGCAGCCAGATAATAGATTCAGTTTGCAACACTCCTAAACTGCTACTGTTCCTCGATTTACACTTTATAAATCTTAGTTATTCGCCCTACCTTCATAAGAAAGTTCCAGAACAGCATTTCCCATGAGGTCCATCTTTTAGCTGGTATGATGTTGAGCGTGGGAACAATGTAAGAGACGCAGAAAACAAGAGAGCAGGGAACAAAGTCTGTGTGACTCTGTGGGCTGTATTTGTCCCCAAGGAGCAAATGTGTGTGTGTCTGTAATATCACAAACAACACACAACTTGATGGATATTTTTATTCAAAGCTCCTTATTTAGAAAGAGTTGGGAATCCCCGTTGTTATGCATTGATCTATTCAGCAGTATAATGGTCCTGTGGGTTTTTGTTTGCATGTTTTGTGTGGAAGATAAACTGCAACAGGAACATCCCAAACATCCCCTGACTGTTTCAGACTGGACATCTAACAGATGGAAAGAATTGAGCTCGAGCTTTAGAAAGACTTTATTCAACATGCAGGCGTACAGTAAGATGTGTGATCACAACAATCATACAATAGGCCTCATGCATGAATTGTGCAAATGAAAAAAAACTTTTGTGGCAATCATCAATACTTTCTTACTTCCTGTTTGTTCTTAGGGACAAACAAATTTTCGTGTGTCCTCAATCACACATACAGCAGTATGCACAAAAGCCAACTTGCGTTTTGTGCTGTGAAATATTAATAATGATGAATAAAAAGTATTTTTCTTTATGAAAACAGAAAGAAACTAATCTAATGATTACTCTTGAAGCACAGCCTGGCTGCACCTGCTGCATGCCTACAGAGAAACATCTCTAATGATGCTCCAAAGCACTCATCCATGTCTGTTAATAATTTTTTTTGTTTGCTGTCCTTCAGTGCCTTCATCAGTGTCCTTCATTTCCTGTTGTTTTCCTTTCTTTTCTTCTTTTGTCTGTATTTAATGTCACCTATCAGTGGCTTGTTGCTTTGTGTCTTGCACACAACACCTAAGTCTCTTACCCTTATAGGGATTTATTATGCAAGTTTCATGAATCCCATGTTGGATTTTTGTATTTTTGTCTTACTGCTTTGTTTAAGAACAAATATAAAGAAAAATAAGAAAACATTCATTCATGCATGAAGCCCGATGATTTGTACAGGGAAATTGCCTTTCTACATCCAACATCACGGTCAGGGTCAGTTTCAGGACATTTGAGGGGGCAGATACTTACAGCTTCAGTGGCTTGCAGTGTAACTATTGTACAGGTTGGTATTTGCAAACAATTAACCCAGGCTGTGGTTTTGACTTTTTCAGTTTCATGCGAGTGACATTTTCACCTAGTTGGAGCTCAGTTGGGAAGCTGGCACCGTCTCCTCACATGAACCTGAGACCCGGTTGACTTCCACGGCTGCTGACTGCAGACTGGCTCAGAAATGCCTGGGTGATGACACACCGCTTCCACTGCTCAGAAGTGGTGCGAAGTTAATCGGTGCTGTCACTGTCTGCGGGCAAATGGTTTCTCCTTTTTTTTTCTGTATCAGCAGAGAAAGAGCTGATGTGATCCTCTCATAAAAGTGCACGCTCCTGTCTAGACATGAGTACAGACATGGCCTACCACCCAGATCCTCGCCCAGCTGTAAAAATATTACTAATCTTTAGTGAAAAGATATGATTTCTCAAACATCTGTTGTAGAAAAGGTGGAACATTATGTTTTTTTTTTCCTCTCACAACAAAGGAGAAACTCTCATGACTGTTTTAGCAGATCTTTATTTCACCCCCCTCGTGTTGCTCTGTGTGTCCTCGCGTGTTGACGTCTTTATGAACTGAGCACATGGCAGCACATCAAGGCCGAGAGCTCTGATGTTGATGTTACCACAGGTGAGGAGAGGCAGAGCTGGAGCGTTCCTATTGGCCAGGCTGATCGGAGCACATCACACCCGTCAGTATGTGTAGTATCTGAACATTAATGAGTGTGTGTGTGTGTGTGTGTGCGGGCACCCTTACACATGTGTCAGTATGGGGGTACTTGGTGGTGTTTGTGAAAATAAATAACATTCCTGCAGTATTTAACATTCCAGCGTCACACACCCTCCTCCTGCATAATGCTGCCATTGCTCCTGTTCGAAGAGGCTCCACAGTCACCAACTGTTCTCCTCACTTGGGCTGTATGTCCCCAGCTCGCCCGTCGTTTAGCCGGGCAAATATTTTATTTTCCTGTTGTGGTCTGTTTGCTTTTCTAAAAAAGGAGACACGCCACCTTCTGCAGGTATTAAAGGGAGACTACTGTAGCTGCCACTGGGCTGGACCCTCATGGCCTCCTGTGATCCCTGCCACTGGCCGCAGCTCGCGCTATACAGTGATGGTCAAAGGCCCTGAACTGCCCCCAGGGGGGCAAGAGGAGATCGTATCTGCACCCACTGTACCCTTAATCTGATCGTTCTCACAGGGCTGCTGTTCCAAGAGCAGTAAGTAGTTGTGAAAGCAGGGCTCGTTATTCCTGGTTTTATTTTTCAATTGAATTCAATTTATCAGTGTTTTTTTTATTGTGAAACAATGTGTGAAAGCCAGATAAAAATTATGAGACAAATATCGAGGTGCAAAGTTAGTATTAAAAGTACTGTATGAGTTGCAAACACTGTAACGCTGTATTGTCTTAACACCGACTTTTATTTTTATTTTGCTTGGATGGACTGTCTTACTGCAAGTATTTTGCAAGGGGACATTAAATCCTAAAGAAAATCTGTTTAAACTCATCCACCTCTAATCCAAGGGGCTTCAAAACCCTTTGGAAATGTTTGGAAAGG
>JAJHUR010137442.1:0-34197 GCA_027495735.1 Lutjanus campechanus | reverse complement strand
GACCAAGATTCACTGTACAGATCCAACCAGCTGGAGAACAGCATTTAGATACACATATGTGTGTGTGTGTGTGTGTGTGTGTGTGTGTGTGTGTGTGTGTGTGTGTGTGTGTGTGTGTGTGTGTGTGTGTGTGTGTGTATGCAGCAAAGACAGTTGTTGCCACCGCAGATGTGTGTGTGTGTGCCTGTAAATTCTGGTTGCATGTGTTTTATTCTTTGTGTTTGGTCATTATCAGTCTGGCCAAAGACTCCTGGGTGTCTGAGTGGAGAAATCAGGGCTGGGATGGAAAAACAGGAGTTTGCCAGGCATCTGTTCAGCTTCACTGGTGACTTGAACTATGTGTTGTTGGCTGCTGCAGGGGAGCAGGCAGAGAAACCACTTATATCTGTCATGTTATCATCTACAAAGCAGACGGATCCACATTTTGTTTTCCGTCAAATCATGAAACAGCTGATAATCTTCATATCATTTTCAAGTCAAGACACCCACACAATACACACAGACTGAGTAGAAATATGTTTGCATGAATTATTTCAGTGTACTGTTTTACTTTTACTTTAGTTTTAATATTCAGAGAGAAAAAAACAACTTAAAAGATTGTTTGGATTATTTAAAGTGGGTTTGTGTGAGGTACTTATCCATAGTCTATCTATTATCTACAGCAGAAGGCGGATGGCATGCTCCCCGTGTTGAGAAGCAGCAGGAGTACTGGTAGTTAGCTAAGCAATGTACTGCTGTGGACAGGGTCAAC
The DNA here is from genome assembly GCA_027495735.1 of Lutjanus campechanus. Classification (NCBI taxonomy): domain Eukaryota; kingdom Metazoa; phylum Chordata; class Actinopteri; order Lutjaniformes; family Lutjanidae; genus Lutjanus; species Lutjanus campechanus. The sequence goes on along the minus strand of JAJHUR010137442.1, from coordinate 33,446 downwards.
AGGAAAACATATAAAAAAAGTCCATCTGAGAAAATCAAAATCAGTTTATATGTAAGCTATATTTAGAGTATTTTCATTGCTTTACCATGCTGCCAGACAGCCTTTTCTGACAGGAAACTGTCAAGACGAATATCACAGTCTCTCGCTCAACCTGGCTACACTGGCAAAATCAATCATTTTACCTCGCAGAACACAGGAGCTGCTGCTCTACCTTTGCCTCGAGCTGTTGATTTGTTTGTGTTATTGCATGATTTTGGTCAATCCAAACTAACCCAAGTTTTACAATGACACAAACTAAGTGAAAGAAGCAGCCTGAAACCAGCAGCTCCTGTTTTCTGTGAGACAAAATTTCTAATCTTGCCAATGGAGTCTGGTTGGTTTGGAGAGAGTGACATTTGGCTTGTGTTCCAGTGGTTTCCTGGTGGAAAAGGCTGTCTGACAGCAAGGTAAAGCAGTGAAATTTTACAAAATATAGTGTAAAATACATTCTGCTGATGACTCTGTCCACAACAGTTCATTGCTTAGCTTCTTTGTAGGTACTCCTGGTCACTGGTATTGCTTTTGTTTAGCACTGTCCTAGAACATACTGTACATTGATCTTTAATGTTTATTATTCATCTACCCATTGGTGTGTCATATACTTTAAACATAGCTGTTAAAATAAAAGCGATAGAAAGGACCATTGTACACTTACTAGTGGTGTTGTTAATTTTCTTTTTACCAAAATGTTTGTTCACGTGAAGCCAGCAGCCAGTTTCAGGATCTATTCTGTCTCAGTGTGCCGTGACTTAACACATATTTGGCTTTGACAGAGGTGTTGGCACAGATTTAACTCAACCTTTTAGTCCACACAAAGAGTAAAATGTTCCTCAGGTTTGCTGGGGTGTCCTGTATCCACCTCACAGCTTGTTCTGCACAACCATGAGCTATAAATTGTGCTAACGTCTCAAGTTGCTTCTGTCCTCAGCAGCTCATTTCTCACAGCGCAGAACTGTGGGGGCTTTGGGCTGGAAACCGCAGAGAGAGCACAGGGTACAGGAAGTCAAATCTGTTGTGGAAAATGCTGGAAAATCATGTTTTCCAAGTTAGTCATGTTATATTAAGTTAAAGTTTACTTTTGTCTTTCAACAGCTTAATAGTATACTGTATAGTTTTAATAAACATTTATCCTTTGGTGCCCAGTCATGTATTGAGCTGAGAGCTCCTCTGGTAAATTGATAACATTTCATTAAGTCTTGTGATGCAGAAGGTTTGAGGTGGTATGTGGCTGCTGTGGTTGCAGTAGCAGGGAGCCTATTCAGAGCCACAGCAGGGTCACATGTCTCCTGTGCCCTTTTTCCACTGGCTTGATGAAGCACACATTTGCCGGGCGTGGTAACATGTGATCATATATATTTCCACAGAGCCCTCACAGCTTAGGGAACTGATATTGTTCTGATTTTGTGAGCCAAACGGCAACAGTCTGCACCCTCAGCTGAGCTGTGATGTCAAATCAACATAAATGTTCCAGTGTGGTTCAGGTGCACATAGACCACTGAGCTCTTTGTAACACTGATTTAAAAGCCTTCTGTATTTGAGGTGGTGTGTCCCCTCAGAGGTCATAGAGTTGTTGCTTAAGGTCCATTTTTGAAGAAGCTGTTCCAGCTGTTCATTGCGCTATTTCTCAAAACTAGGAAACGGACATGGTGCCGAAGCAAATACGCTTTTAGACCCAGCAACAATACCATCGCTCATTGTAATGTTTAATTGTGGACATCATTCATATGCAAATATACATCGGTGCACATCGCCTAACCCCAGAGCCTAACTCTGCTGCAAAGATGTACCCAAGATGTAGTATTGTAGCAAGATTACTGTTGTTCTATTCCTGTTTGCTTTTCAGATCTTACAGTGTAATCCATGATTATTTCTCCAAACAAACAGAATCTGTTTCTAAGGAGATCTCACAAGACATGATGGTATAAACTCATGCGCAGTCATGAGACACAGTTTACAAACACTTTAACGCAGAATTTACGACTGAAGGAATTAAATCTCACTGGCTGGATGTGGTGTGTGGCCGCCCACTATAGAGCTTGGTTTTGCTCCAGGTTTCTGCTTGTTAAAAGGAAGTTTTTCCTCACTACTGTCACCTTAGGGCTTGCACTTGGTGGGAACTGTAAATACTATTATAAAGAATTAAGAACACAGGCTAGAACTACCCTATATGAAAGGAGATAACCTCTGGTATGACTTGGCACTAAAAATAAAAATAAATTGGATGTAATTTACTGTACTTACTTTATAGGTTTTCTATGCTAGTAAAAACTTACCTTGCAAAGCAGCTGGATTCACAAGATCATGAGATCTTGTGAGAATCCACCTTGTCAGGCTCCAATCTGTCTGTTTGTGTCTGCACCAGAGGTGGTGTGAGCCAGTCAGCATCCTCGGAGGAACCACTGGCACGGGCGTGGTTTCAGGTGAACCGAACGCAAGAAGTGTCCATGGAAACAACTCGTCTTGATCAAACAACGGCGGCTCGTGAAGATGTTAGCATAGATACTATGATAGCATCAGTTATATCACAACTGGAGAACACCACTGAAGGCTTTAATTGATGAAAAGGATGTGTTTGTTCTTCTCCTGCTTTGGTTTGGCCTAATTGTTTGAAGAAAGCCCATGTTAGACGTGACAGTTGGCTCATCCAATCACTTCCCAAGTGTTTTTATGAAAGTGCCCGCACTTTTCCAAACAATTTCTATGGAAAGCTTCCCAGATGGTTTTGTGTAACAAACCATCTGGGAAGGTTTGGCAGAAGCATCTGGGTTGGTTCTGTGTAACAAACCATCTGGCGTGTCAGATTAACTATAAACTGCCGTACAGTAAATCAAATTCAGTACATCTTCTTTAGACTTGAGAAAGACTACTAAAAAACATATTAACAATAACCCAGTGGTAATTAACTGACCTAAAAACTGCACTGGATTGCAGTTTTATGTGTTGTGGTCTTTAGTTGTTGTTTTTTCCTTGGCTCGTCTTGTCATGCTTTTTTGCATGTGTTATACTGTATGCTTTGTTTTATATGTTGAGAAATGTAGCTGCTACCTTAGAAGCAGCAAATGTGGATCCAAATACAGAACAAGCAACAGACACAACAAGATTGGTCAATCAAATTTGAATTTGTGGATCCTGTGCCAAATCCTCTGGTATTCCAGAAGTGAGAATCATTCATATTTTGAGGGCAGCTTGTTTGCCTTCTTGACCCCACAGCTGTTTCCTGTAAAATTCCATCAGCAGTGTTGATTGTTTATCTAGGCCCACTCCGCTGTCGTCAGCCTGCAGGGCGATGGTCCCATGGCGACTCCGTAGTAAATGTGTGCTTGTATGTGGCACTGTTTATGTGTATGAGAAGCTAAAATATGTAAAATTCAATAACAGAATATGTTTAACATCAAAAGGTCAGCGAGGTTGGGCCTGTGATGTGCTTCAGCCACGTTCTGCCTGTCTTCTATTATAAATGTTCTAGTGCAGATGTCTTTATTTCACACCATGAAAAGACAACACTCCAGCTCTCTGAATCCACCAAATGCTACACATCACCAAGTTAAGTTTGACAGCTGGCATTGGGAAGGATAATATTTCCAATTTGCACACTCTCCCTCCTCTTCCCTCCTCCTTCCAACCTCCAACCTCCGGCTGCCAAAGAATAATTCATCTTAGCAGTGTGTTACGCCAGGATTTCCAACTATTATCCCCTGCCGCTCTGTGACCTGCTTATCTTTGTCGTTGGATCTCAGCATCTCCTCTCCCCAAGAGCTTTTTCCCTGCAGGGAAACAGGTAGTATTACACCTATTTAGAGGACAGGAGAAAGCAGTTTTCATGATCCTGTGTTGACCTGACCTCTGGCCGACACTGACCCCACGGTGTCTCCACATCTGGTTCAGATCTTTGTGAATTGCAGCTAATAACAGTGCTAAACAGGCACGAGGAGCCACAGACAGACCTTATCAGAGGAGTGTGACAGGAATTAGAGAAAGTGAAGCGGAGGCTGAAATGTGCACTAAGGTACTTTATTCCTTGGATGCACTTATATCATCTCACTGTCTAAACACAGTGGCCTTTATTCATAGAGCTGCTTCATAGCATCAGTCTCTTGGTTGTCCACTACACCACTATCCAGCTGCTTAAATTGAACTGAGGCAGTTATTTAGAGAAAAATAATTCATCTCTCTCTAAAATAAATCCCCCAAGAAAGCTGAAAGTACTTTTGGACTCCCAGCATACATGTGGATGGGTTAAATCTCACGACTTCCAGATGGTGATTAAACAGGATGAAAAGCTGAAAGTGCGTATGTGCTGATCTCCCCTCATAAGTGAGCCAAATGTCCTTAAAGAGCCTTTTCTGTAGATTTAGGACTTTCCCCGGGCACCAGCATCAATATATCATCTGTGAAACGTTGAAATTAAGTCAGTTCCACGTCATCCTCCTACAGCACGCTTTAAAGATGATCTGAACTGATTAATGGGGCAAAAAAAGTGAGACAGAAGGAGTTATTCAAGACTGATAATCCTCGACAGCTCTTTGGCTCAGAAAATAAAGGAGGTCAAAACAAATTTGATAGAGTTAGTGCCTGTGAGCTCAAGGCAGGGCTGCAAGAAATTAATATTTTGGAAAATCTGTAATTCTGGTCACTGTAGCAAATAATTACCCTGCTAGCTTAAACCTGGGGAATGTTAACAGTATGACTACATCACAGACATACTGTCACCTTTTAACTTGATATTGATATCAACAAATCCAGCTGTTGCAGACCAACATTATCCTGCATTTTGAGTCATGTTTCTGATTTCCCTGCAAATACAAGTCCAATATTCAGTCTCCTTTTAGCTCCGTTTTCATCTCCACCAACTTCTGAGGGAAATATCTGACTCTTAAACTGCTAAATGCTTCCTTATGTTCACCAACTAGTCACAAACTTGGTCTGTCTACTCTTAAATGCTGTACAATGAGCTTGTTTGTCGAAAAAGCTGCCTGCTGCAGCTAAAAACAATGCTATTAAAGTAGTTGGGTTGGGTGATATGTAAAAAATTTGCACCCCAACATCCTTTGTTTCAGCTTTAAATGTGTGCAAGCTGTGAGTTTGCAATTTTACACTCACAACGTCCAATAAACAAAATATTCTTACACATTTTTGTTATTAAACAGAAAAAGAAACATTTTTCTGTTTTACCAAACTGAAACCAGCTTAATTGCCCCATTAATTCATTGTAAAACACACATAATTCTAGTTTGACCGCTAGAAACAAATAAAACTCACCAAAACCGTCTTGGTTAGTCTTTCCACTGTCCTAACAATCACCAACTGTGGTTTGGTTAGATGTAAAAATATTCTGACTCCACAGGGTGTTTTCCTCTCACTTGTTCTTGGGCTCAGTGGGTGTGCTCTATGCTGCTGATTGAGTGTGCATAGCTGAGCAGCAGTTCTCATTCATTCAGACCATTAAATTAGCAAAATAAAATGACAAAAATCACCCAAACAGACCAGATGAACTCAGCCAATTGCCAATAACCAATATATTCATCCAGTCACCCAACCCTGGGTGAGAGTGAACCAAAACAACAAAGTTGAAGGCTGTTTAACCAAAAAATAGAGTTGAAAGTTGCTACAAAGCTGCAGCTGTTATCACCCTCTTGTTCTCAGTGGGCTTGTTACTACAAGTGATTACTTTCACATTCAAGTAGTCATATGATCCAATATAAAAATATTAACTATAGCCACTTTAAAACACTTAAAACTAACTTAAGAATAGCTGCTACTCAACCAAAGTTCAGAAAGCACCGTGTTGAAATGCATTTGACATTAAAATTAATTACATTTAAATTAATCTAGAGTTAAATTCACATTATTCTTGTTAGTTCGTGCTGTGTGGCCTTCTCAGAATTGCTTAAGTTATTCACAGCAGAATGTCGTGTATTTTGAATGCAGGGAAAAACAACCCTGCGGCACCAACCCTGATAAGCATCAACCACAATTGCAGGATACACAAACAAATCATGGTTTTATGGTTTCTGCGTAGTAAAAATTATTCTTCTTGTACGTAATCTTTTACAAGACTCACATCCTCCTCTGCACTGCAAAAAAAGATGAGCTAAAGTATAAGAAATAAACACTGAGGACTTTGAGGAGAAAATCATTAATACCAGTGAAATGATTTGTCCATACAGCAAGATAATTTTACTTAAAATAATTTGGTTCCAGTTTAGAAATAAGTACGCACTCATAAGTGTTCAAAGGTTTGAAATAAGTAGAAAATACTTGAGATCAGAACGTGTACAGCACAATAATAAGTAAAATACACTGAATATTATCAAATCAGTCTTAATTCAGTTTTTTGCATTCTTAATTTTAGCACAATCAGTGCTCAATACTAGGGGCTACAAAGTGTAGGTTGAAAACTTTAGTTTACTTAAAGCTCTGGCAACACCTGAAATGATACTGCCATGTGAAGTATTTCATGTTTGAGTCAAATGCTTTGTGATTATCTAAAAGTATATATTGATTATCAAGGACATGTTTCACTGTTTACTCTCACTTTCTGTGCACTCATATCTTCAAAAAATGGCTGAAACTGTGCTTTTTTCCACTTTCTAAGTATATCTTAAACAAATACACGCTAAGACATTCAGGATGATGTAAAATGCTATAAAGCCCATCCTAAACTGTGTAAGGCCGAGTTAAATCCCTGAAGACTGCTGTCGGCTCACACCTCATGTCCAAGTTGCAGTTTATTTTACAACTGCTTTTTACAGTTGGCTCCTGCTTGAGGATTAGTGTTTATGTCCATCTCCGTTTGCCAATTTAGTAATGAGTCATTAAAGTGAAGATTTGGGAGTTGAGTTTGTGTAAAGCATGCAGAGCGCTGTGATGTCACCCAGTGGGAGAGCCCCCGCAAAGAATGTAAACTTTTTGGCTCCTGCGGTGATTCTGAGAGAAAACAACCTCAGCGCTGCCACTTCAGGACGATGTATTACTCCATGACCATATGCACTCAATAAAGAGGGAAGGCATCAGTCTTCTTCAATGTCCCCATGAAGAAGTAATCATCTGACTTGTGGAGACGGAGGAGTACAGGAAAATAAACGCTTCCTCCTGCTGTAATCATAAACATTACGACACAGCCAAGGCCAGAGACACTCTCAGTTCTGGAGAAAAAGGACTTGTAGAAAGTTCACAGACTGTTTGGTATTCATGCGGAGGGTATCAGATGTCATCCTGAGTATGTCTGCTTTGTATAATGGTGTGGCACGTTCTCAATCATTTATTGTTTTGTCCTTGAAGCTCTTCTGTTGTTCCATCTCTGGTTCCTGTTTGCTAAAGCCCTGAGTTTTGTTGTTGTAGTTATGGTGGATAATAGTTTTCATTGAAAAGAGATGGGAAATGTACTTCACAGTGTAGATTCTCCAAAATACAAACAAAAAGAAGGATAATAGCTTGTTTTACCCAGCCCTTATTTTCATTTTTTTCATGACCAATTGTGTAACATTGTCTAATATTTAGGGGGATTTACTGGCAGAATGTGGCAGAAATGGAATATAATACCCATAAGTATGTTTTTATTAGTGTATGATTACCTGAAAATAAGAAACATTGTTTTTGTTACTTCAGAATGAGACGATTCTTCTTATCAGCCTGATTTAAAAAAAATCTTTATCTCCTATTTATTTCTGTGTGGGAAGAAAAGAAGGCCTACACAGATTTACAGTGTCAGTGCAACTGTTTTATTATCTCTTGAGCACAGCTGCAATGATAAATCAATTTTTAATTGATTATTTAACTAATCACCAACTATTTTGATTGATTAATCAGTTAGAGCCATTTTTCAGGAAAATAAGTCAACTATTCAGCTTCTTAAATATGAAAATCTTTTGGTTTCTTTACTCCTCTATGAAGTAAACTGAATATATTTTTCATTTGAAAAAGATCTTTGACATTTGAGGATGTCATCTTGGGTATTGCAAAATACGGATCATTTTTCACCATTTTCTGACATTTTATAGACAAAACAACAAATCGATTAATGGAGAATATTATCAACAGATTAATTGAAAACAAAAATTGTTAGTTGCAGCCCTACACTTGAGTCTGAACGTAGTGTAGAAACTGAGTAGAAACAGTTTAACATCTTTGCTTTGCAGTGTCAAACTGTCAGAAAATCATGTTCACATTAGTAAGAGGATTTGAGGATTTGAGGATTTGAGGCTCAGAGGCGTAAGATTCTGATGGATTGGAAAATTTGGAACAGGTTGTTTATTGAAACTGGATATTGATTCTCATCCCTATTCACCGCTAGATGCCATGAAATCCACCACACTGGACTTTTAAGAATATGTGCATGGTTGTGTAAAACCATTTAGGCTAAAGGTGCCCTTAAATTCTCTTCTAACTCATTTACCCCACATCTGTATTTGTTTTTGCTTTGGATCATGTGCTTGTGTGTTTCATATTCTTCGAGGAGAACAACGTTCTCATCTTTTGTCCAGTTTGTCTTTCTTTTTCTATTTATATTCTCTTTGTTGTCCATTTTGGAGACGCTAGCTAACACTGATTGATTTTGGACCCCAGGAAGATTAGCTTGTGTCAAGGGCACTAGCTAATGGAGATCCTTTTAAAATAAATAAATAAATAAATAATTAAATAAACTGATCATGATGAATGATGATGATGTGAGTGAACTGTGACCATTCTAACTGAAGTACACTCAAACTGTATTATGACTCTAACTGTTGTGGAAGCCTCAGTCCAAACACTTGGGCAAGGAGACAAAAACCTAACAATGCTCCAAAATGAACCCCTGAGCTTAGGAGGGATATTTTGTTAAAGGACAAACTTAAGTTTGAAACTTGCAGGTGGTTTTTGCAACTGGGCACAGGTGCGTACAGCCTAGATTTTAGTCCTACGTTAATAGAGAATACAGATTCCTCAGAGTTTTAGCAAATATGGCATTTATCCATCTCAGAAATATAGTTTCATTGTGTGACAAGTCCTGTGTCCAGCTATACAAATATGAGGCCGCTGTTCATGAGAAGAAACTATTTTGATTTTAATAAAGATGCCATTTAAACAAGGGCAGCTGTGTCTTTTCTTTTGGAGGAAAATTAACATTTTTTCTGCAGTGACAGCTCCGGTTCATTGGAATTTAATAGAAACAGGATTACTCTGTTTTATTGTTGTCTGGCATGGTAAGATTTCCACATGGCCAGTGAAATAGGTTCGACAGGCCTCTTAATTTAGCAGCAAAATACTTGGGGTGCTTTAGGCTCAGCTCAGAGGTATTTACAGAATGTGAGTCCTCTGGAAGGCCAAGGCCATCCTGGACTGTCCTGACCAGTACAAAGAGTTTGAACTGCTGCCATCAGGACGCTGCTGTGGAGTGCGTGCAGGGAGGACAAAAGGACAGCAGGTTGCTTTTATATCCATCAGTACTGCTCAACATGCAAAAGATTAGTGCACATTAAAAGCTGGCCCTTTTGACTCTTTTTGCACTAAGAACATTCCACTTGCACATGTATTTGCATGTTCCTCGCTTTTGATCTTATCTGCTGATCTTTAATTTTTCCTGTCGAAACGTTTTGTGTAGTTGTAGTTGTGCTTGTTTGTTAGCTGAGCTGTACTGGTTGGGTGGTATTAAACCTGGCAGTACATTTCCACTCATGGGAGGATTAAGACTGACCTGATCAGACATGACTTTCACATTTTGACACTTCGTGCATTAGAATCTGTGTTAATATTTACTTAGTTACCAACTTGTCTATTCTATCACACTATCAATTCATGTGAGGTAATGTTTATACCTGAAGGTGGGGGTGGTAATAGTGTTTACTGTTGCTAAGTTGCAATCATAGTGAGTAAACAGCTGATATCAAGTTAATTATATTAACACTGGCCATGTTGACACTAAAATACAGTGACTCAACTGTAAAACTCACTCTATCTGACAGGCAGAATGACTGTTATCTTATAATAATAATTACACCACTGCATTCAGAACCACTGATGAACTTTTAATTATTCTTATTGGCACTGACGCCTAAACAAAATGCTGCTGGCAACATTCACCATTGTGTCTTCATCTTAAAGGATTGCACTGTTGTGTAAGAGTGTTGCTAAGTGGTGCCGCAGACAGATAGCAGTGTGGATAAAGAGACCATGTGCTGCTGATTGAGTCTGTAATCTCCAACAACAATGCATCTGTTGTACACAGGCATGGCTGTTACTCAGGACATCTGTAGAACAAACATATCCGTCTTGTCTTAAGTCTGTGTAATAAGTCCTGCTGTCTGTCAACACATGTGGATGAGTCCTCAGAGCTCTTAAATTTAACTAGGCTATGAAACATGAATATTAAAACAGCTTCTTCTCCTCAGTACAGATAGTTGACACATGTTTAGCTCTAGTTGGTTTCCTCGGAGGAGCTGAGGAGAGCAGGGATGAAAGTATCAGGGGGACGGTTGCCACAGAAGTCAGGAACATGCCTTTTAAGTCCACACGAAACACACCCCGTCAAAATCAGCTATATTTTCAGAATTTTCTGTTATTTTCAGTTATGTTTATTTGTTGAAGATTGTGCATGTAAATCCTGTGTGAGACGTCTCCATAGGCCTCCAAGTATCAGCTAAGGTTTCATTTGTCATGCTAGCATCCTAAGTGCCAAACAAGGTAAAGTTGACAGAGACCAGGCAGGGAAGAAAGTAACATGGTGTTACTTTTATCCTGCTGTTATTTAAGTTATATTTATTTGCTCATTATGTTCAAGAAATGCCCAGGGTTAGGGTGAGGAAGCCCAATAGAGGTCTCATTGTTCCAGATGTGTATGCTAAAGGCTCTTTTATGTGAGGGATAGTCAAGAAGTATATATGCCCTAAAACCCCTTTTACGCCGGACAAAAAACTAACTCTAAAACCTACTAACATCTGGCTTTTGTCTTCAATGGGAAAGTGTACAAATGGGATTCACTGCCAGATTAAATGACTCTGCAGAAGTCATGAGTATTTATCAGCTCCAGCTCCAATCAGCAGTGATGGAAACCTGATTCCTGAATGGACACGCTAGATTTCGCTGCTTTTCGGCAGAGGCAATTAAGGCTTGTCACCTCCATAGGTAACTTCGGCAACTCTTTGCTCTTTTTTCATTCACATTGTGCTTGGTTTGACTCGGTGCATTGGCCCAGCACAGTAGCGCCTGCAGCCGCTTGAACAGTGGTTCCCAAACTTTTTATGGCATTCCCATCAATCTCCTATTTTAGTGTGTTTAGACACATTTGAACAAGCTGCATATACTGTATGTGCTAATTTAGGTGTGGAAAATAAAGTAGAAGGTGATTTGACGATTTACACAAATATCATACAATTATACATACAAAAACAAAAACAGAGATTTAACATCATCAGTTAAGTTACATGGTCACTTTCTTGGAGGACTAACCGAAGCGTTAATGAGCATCACATGCTAGAAAGTACTTTCTTGTTTTGAAGTGGATTTATCCAACCTGTGCCTGTGTTACTTTCATCCCAGCAGGGAGGGAAAAAACTAACAACACGCAATGTCAAATTTCAGTCTAATTACATCTGACTCATTTACTGTTTTTTTTTTTTCATAAAGGGTTGGTATTAGTAGAGGATGTGCATGTCGTTTACAATGAAATACCATGCTTTCCTAGATCTCCCCTTTAACAGGTTTCCATGGAAGGGCTACAGAGATGACGTATTAGTGCTCAGATATTTCCTTTCATGTTGCTTTACCGGCAAACCCCCAAGCTCTTGTAAAGTAAGGCCCAAATGTTTGCTTTTAATGGTCTAAATAAGGCTGTTCATGCTGGTTAAAGTGGTTTTGGTTAATTATAGGTGTTAAGAATATCTCACATGTTTATGGCACATGTTTGCGAGAGTGTGATGTTTTGGGTTCTCTGGCACAGCTGAAATAAATCATAAACCGTGTACTGTAATTAACTAAATTCCTTACTTTAACTGCGGCTCACACAAGCTGAACCACATCTCATTAAGATGTTGAGTGTGATCCGAGCAGCAGTGTCGAGGAACATGTCTGCCATTGTTCTGTTACTACTTCCTCACGGAGAAGGCTACTTATTAATTAAACCCAGGGCGGGAGCTCACCTTGTGGGCTGGTTTCTAAGCAGCAGCAGAGATACAAACAGAGCCAATGAGAGGCTTGCTGCTCTGTGGTTTGGTGGCCAATAGCATCTCTTCATCAAAGAGGAATTTTTACATGGTTTTGGCAGAAAGCATCATCTCGTAGACTGTGTCATTCTGAGGAAATGAGTGGTTAATTCCCCAGGAGAGTCTGTAATATGGACTCTGATTGGACTAGAGAGAGGAATATGACTTTCTGTACAGTAGGGCCATTGTAACACTGTACAGAAATTGCTTCATGACATCATGTAGATGTTGGACAGTAAACAACTGTCCTTTGTTATACACAGTTTGAGTGGGAAACTCTTGCTATGGGTTATTAGAATTCCATAGTCTAGTTTCTCTGACGTCTTATTGGCGATATGTCACCTTATCTTGACAGTTTTTAATATACGTCAGGCCACAGCTGGCACAAGTTCGGCCAGCTGTCATGAAAAACAGACACCAGGTCATCTTCATCAGGGGATCTTTTCAAATAGTTTGACTTTTTAAAAGACAGTGTATTTTAATTAACTTTTTCACTGAGGATGCTCTCTATATGACACAGCCTCTTCATCCTCTCTGCCTCCTTACTCTTTAAAGGGATAGTTCAGATTGTTTGCTGTGGGGTTGTATGAGTTACTTATCCATATTTGGTGTGTTACCTACAGTAGATGTCCCCAGTTTGAAGAAGCAGAAAGGGGCACCAAGCAAGGAAGCCAAGCAATGAACCGCTGTGGACAGGGCCAGCAACAAAACATATTTTAGTTTTATCAGTTAAAGTGTGTGCTATATTTAGAATATTTTCACCCTTTTTCTTTGCTGTCAGACAGGCTTTTCTGACTGGAAACTGCAGTTATAGAAGCCAAATATTGTTCTCTCCAAACCAAGCAAACTCCATAGGCAAAACATTTTACCTCACAGAACACGAAAGTTGCCTTGATTCGTTATTTTTTTGTGTTATTGTGTGACTTAAAGCGTTACTCCACTCTGTGAGATTAAGCCATTTTGTATGTACTCACCACTATGCCGATGTGATGATATGGACGATGTGGACACTTGGATTACACCACACAAGCAGGATGGAGACATTTTGTGTTTGTTTTGTGTGCTATTTTTAACGTTTTATCTGTGGCCACCATTCACTGCCATTGTACTGGATGAGGCTGCTACCCTGTTACTCCTAAAACTCCAGGATTGTTTGGTGTACTGAAGATCTTCACTTATCATCACATCAGCATAGTGGTGAGTACATACAAAATGGCTTATTCTCGCAGAGTGGAGTATCACTTTAAGTGTTATAAAGGATATTTCACATTCACTGAAGTCACACAATAACATAAACTAACTACTTCTGTCCTGGTACCCCTCTCTGCTGGGGTGTGTGGACAACATCTACTGTAGCTAATACTATGACTATCGATACGTACCTTATACAACCCAACTTCAAATAATCCAGACTATCCCTTTAAGTCTTGTGTGGGCCTGCACTCACAGTGGCTCCATCACAGCCAACAATAACACAGCTCTTTATGTCCTCTTACTCGCCAGCTGCAGTGTGGTTTTCAGTAATGCGTAGACATGTCATACATACAGCGAACCTCTGTGTTTCATGTTTTCCATGAGCTGCTTCACGTCTACTGTACAGCCCGGTTGTGGTTTATGGCTCGGCCACGGCGGTGAGGTTTTAATGCACCGTCAGCCTGTAGGAGGCTTCGGCTCAGGCTGCACGTGTGGTGTGTGAGAGGCAAACTGTAGTTTTGCCTCAGACATCGTATCACTGCCAGGGCAGGATGAGCTCATGTGAATTAGTGGTGTTGCGACAATAGAATTTAAATGTGGAATGAGTGATGCATAACATTTTCATGCAGTCATAGTTTTCCTAACATAAATTCTGTTTGGGATCAATGCTCGTCTTACTCATACAGTAACTTTGTGCCACTTTTACACATGTCTGAATGGAATTATTCAAACTCTGGAGTACTTTAGTTCAGTATTTGTGAGTGAGAATGAACACAGAACGAATGAGGCACCAAACTGTATCAAAATGTTTAAGATTCTTATGTAGTTAGGATAAAGAGCATTATAGCCTGACCAGTAGTAGGTATTTAAGGCTGAAACTAGTGTTGATATTTGAGAGATTTGATGATGATATCTTGATGATGACCAATCACATGACATACACAAACATGATAATGTCCTCTCAACTTTTGGTGTAAGTTGCTGTCCCAAATAAGGAGTTTATCTTGGGATCTTGTTCATGAGTGACAGTAAAATGAGTGTGACATGGACAGTCTGATTGGTGCGGCATCAGCACTAATGTTGGTGTTGTACTGGATTGTTGTGGTGAAGAGGAAGTTGAGCCAGAAGACAAAACTCTCAATTTACCAGTCGATCTACGTCCCAGCGCTCACCCACGGCCATGAGCTTTGCGTCGCAACTGGAAGGCTGAGATTGCTGATACAAGCGGAGTGAAATGATTTTCCCTTATAGAGTGGCTGGGCTCAGCCTTAAGCTTGTATCACGTTTTCATTGGCTTCTAGTGTGGGTCTGTCTGGTGTAAATTTTGTAGGTGGACATCCGTGTATTCCCCACTTGTGACAATGCTGACTCAACTGCTGACCTTTCCATGCGGACACTATAAATGTCGTTCTACTGTGCATGTGTGGAGTGTGTCCTCCAAGTGCACTTCAAAAAGTATTATAAACAGAACTAATAGGCGCTCATGGGTCCGCAGCTGTCTGTGTATGCGTCCCTTCAGAACTATAACAGAACCCTTAAAAATAGGGGGAGGGCTCAGACATCCAGAGAGAGATTGGAGTAGAACTGCTGCTGCTTCAAGTCCAAAGGAGCTGGTTGAGGTGGTTAGGATGCTTCCTATACCCTTTTTCTATGCACATGTGCTGGCTTGGTTTGACTTGGCATGTCAGCCCAACACAGCCGGGATTTGCATCTCCATTACAACAGGGTTTCCTGCTTGAAGGTCTGTCTGAAGACAAGTTTAGCTTGAGTACAACAGTATTATTTTGTTATTTAAAAGCTTTCATTATGAAAGCGCAAAATTAGGAAATGTCTGTTTTTCATCAGCAGTAACTTACAACACGCCTACTATGAAAGCAAACATGAAATGAAAAATAAAGGAGATATGTGAAAGTACAAACAACACAGAAGAGAAACTAAACTTCAAACCACAGAGATTCAGTTAGAAGCTACAAAAGTGCTGAGAGCTGAACATACAGACACTTTTAAAAATGCTTTTCTGTCTGCTGTCTTGCACACATGAGTTGAGTCTAGCAACACTCGCTTGTTTGAGAGGGAGAACGGGGGACGTAAAGGGTCGACAGCGGTGGACGAGACTTACCGCAACCAGCTTAGAGGCAGGTTGGGCTTGCTTTGGCTCCACTCCGGAGATGGTCCATCTTGGGCGCGACTTGACATTGACGCATTAAAAGTGGTAATAGAAAATCCCCACTGGATGACTTTCTCTGGAGGTTTTCCAGGCACGTCCAATTGGGAGGAGAGCCTGGGTCAGACCCAGAACTAGCTGGAAGGATTACATATCTCATCTGGCCTATGAACGCCTTGGGATCCCCCAGGAAGAACTGGAAAGCGTTGCTGGGGAGAGAGACATCTTGACCACTTTGTTTAGCCTGCCGCTAGTTTTACCCAACACTAAATAAGCAGAAGGAAATTATCAGATTGGCAAACTGGTCAATTTAAGCATCTAATATGCTGATATCAGCCGATATACCGATTTGGCCAAATTACTGGTCTAGCTGTTGTTGACACTGCCAGTAGTCGTACTGGACATATTCATATCATTACCATGAGGTTAGACCACAGTCTTGACTGATGTTCATATTCAGCTATGTCTTCTGGTGTTGTTTAAGTGGTCTGAACCGTGACACTGGATACTCTGTCACTGTATCCAGTGCCTGAAGATGAGTATTAGTTCAGGAATGGAGAAGCTTCTGTGCATATTTGTACAGATCTGTTATTGTCTGCCTAGTTAAAAGTCTGCTTGTGAAATCACAGTGTCAGAGTGAAGCTTTTGAAAAAGAACCCCTGAACTGTGCGTTTTCAATCATGACAGTGCTGTCTCTAAATCACCCTCACCTTTGCTTCAACCTCTCATCTTTGCCCGGAGGCAAAAGATTCCTGTATCATCCTCTGAATAAGTGCTGTGGGTAAGACAATGCTGGTGGTGGCGGGCTTATAGTACTCATTCTGTTACGTAAGTAGAAAATCTCAGAATTATACCAAAATAATGTTCGAGGTCTGCTTTCCATTGTCTCCTATAAGCTACATACGGTGTCTGGAAATGTCCTCAGCCTGGTTTGTTTTTGGCAGTCCCACCACTTACAGCTGTCATGGCTTAGTGTAGAAATTTACACTCAAAACAATCCTTCATCCTCGTTTATCCTGCGGGCCTTAGAAAGACTACAGTAGGTGTTATTAACCGCCTTACAAGTGGCTTATTCCAACACTTGTGGCATGCAAATGTTGGTACATTTCTTTTGTGGGTTGTTCAGAGAAAGTTTAGACACATACCTGGAACCACTTGCTTTGTAATTTTAGTGTTTTAGGAATTACCCCTATTTTGTAAGCATGTCATTATGATGTTGTCAGTGACTAACACATGTGTTCAGTAGCCTCTGTGCCTCCTCAGGCTATCAGAACCATCCTGTGAGTCCCTTTTTCCAATGACGTGATGGTGAAGAATGCGAAGTTCAGGCTTTATGGCTGCGATTATTTCATTTTCTGCCTGCTATTACTCTTCCTCACAGTGCCTCACATAATAGAGATCACAGCAATTCCTGGCATCTCGGCCCCACAATAAAACCCAAACAAAAGAGCTGTCATTGGAATATTGTGTCTGTGGACTGTGGTCTGTAGCTAATGAAGTTAATGGAAACAGCAGTTGTGTGGTTGGATGCCGTGTCACATCTCCGTCCCGGGTGAATGGAGGCAGGAAGACGAGACAAGGGAAAAAGATATGGCTGGTTTCATTCTCAGGGGCTCCGTATGAGCCAGCTGTGAACAGGGAGGAAATGAGGTCAGTCCTCACTTACTGTAGGGAGTCACATTTTTGGGAGCCACCCCCACACATGCACACATCAGCAAAAATGATGATGCATTTCTTAAGCTCTTTTCATCACCTCTCCATTATTTAAATTAATTTTTTACGGCACTCTTGTCGAGCAGAAACGCCAGCTGGTTCCAGTCGTAATAGTGGTGGTGGTCGAAGTCTTCAGAAAGCTTTTGTTTTGGGAGGTCTTGGGAGTTTTTCCCCCTCCTGATTGTTGGGGATTTCCTCTCCTCCCCTGGGGACATCCTGTTATCTGACTGAGCTGTGACTCAGTGGAAAGACGTCTTTTCAGTGACTTTTCTTCCCTCTAGACTTTTACATTTGATTGATGCAGCCATTTATCCTAATCTAAAACTCCACATTGAATACATTGGTGCCATTTGGCAACATTATACTTGATGTGTATTTAATCAGGTCAGGGAATCTAACCATTAAGTTCTTCAATTGACATTCTTAAAGGCAAATGATACATGGATCAGCCATTCTCTATAACTTTAGCAGCTGTGTGTGGGATGACTCAGGTCTGGACAAAAGCTTTTTCAGTGGAAAATTAATATAACAGCTCTAAGATTTCCTTTTGAGGAAGGAAAAACTGAGTTGTGAAGCCATTCTCTATAGTTCAAAAAGGTATAAGAGGGTTGATAATTCAAAGTTCATCTGTTCAGACTAAATCATTGTCATGAACATATCCAGAGGTAAGGTGAGGTCAAATGTGGTTTGGAAGATGATGAATGTTTTGGCACCAAAACCCTGAACAAGTCTTTGTCCAACACAACAACACAAAAACTTATATAATCGTCTTAACTTTGCAGTGATTAAAGAATATGTAACCCAGCTTATTTGCTTAAATAGTCACTGTCTGTTGGTCCAACAAGTCCTCCAAGTTTAAGAGATACTGCATACTTAAAGGTCCAGTGTGTAACATTTACGGGGATTTATTGGAGAAAATATAATACTAGTCATTACTTTGTTTTCATTAGTATATAATCACCTGAAAATAAGATCAAACACTGGCGCTAGATATGACTTTTTGTGTTTTTTTGCAAATTTCACTGCTTCTGTAGGTTCTCCTACATGCATGGAAAGGGAGAGTGAGATTATGTGTTTGAACTGCAGGTTCATCGCTAGATACGACTAAATCCAACATACTGTACTGGTCCTTTGACAACTCATCTTTTTCAAGTCAAGTCATGTTCACAGCCCCCCACACCCTGTTGAGAACAACTGCTTTAAACAACAGACAAATTAAGGCATCTCATAACTTTTGTCTGCAAAACAGTTCCTGATTAATTTCTCCCCTGGGGTCCAGTGTCCAAAATGGCCTAACCCAATCAGAGATATGAGGTCACTAAATGCTACACACCAGTTCTTTAAAAGTGTTTTTTTAAGTTGTAAACTACTGTGATACTGTGATGAAACACATTGATGCTGATGTTAATATTTATATTTCTTACCAAATTTGTAAAAATCGTCATTTCATGGGTTGAAATTGGCTCAACACATCATCAACTGTTTTAAATCATCCTTGAGCCTTGCAAAGCCAATGCTGGCATTGAGTCGACCAATCAGAACTAATTTACATCATGTCAGTATCTTAAAAAAATAACGTCACTGCCCTTTAATCAGAGATGGATGGTCCCCCTTACTTAGCAACTCCTGCCTCACAAGCTTCAAAAGTCTTGGCCCTTTGAAATCACTGCAGCCAAGTCTTTGATTCATTGCCAGCTGCTCAACTGGTTTGTACCTGGTATATTAGTGTCTCATTAGGAAGAAACAATATAGATCCTGTCAATCAATCCCGTGATCAAACCAGATGAAGTAAACCTCACTTTATTAGCTTCTGCTAATGTTTGCTAGCTGTGAATTCAACAGACAAAATCTGGAACAAAAGAAAAACAGATTTCTCCTCTGTTGTACCTTTGAGTGAAGTACACCCCAAATGAAAAAGGACCTGACCTTTGTTCAGTGTTAATGCCTGTTCACCCTGACCCTGATCAGTTAGAGATGGTGACAACTCTCCGGTTGAACCTGACTTAACTTATTAATATTACTACGTCCTGTGAAGTAGAAGGAAGAGGACAGATAGATATTGGTCAGCTGTTCCTGAGGGCCAGTTGTTAAGCTGGGTGGGGTGAACTCTGGCCTCCCTGGTCCGTACTTGGGTTAACATGTCAATTTTTCATGTATTTCCCTCCCTAGAAAGACTCATATAAATACTATTTCTGTAGAGTCACACCCAAAATGTCCTTTCAGACTGTAGCAGAGTGGTTATGTCATCGTAATGAAAGATGGTGCAAAAGATAAAGCTGAAATTTTAAATGATTTTCACTGACATCATTGGGATTTTGAGATTTGTGCATCCAGTTAAGGCTGACAGCAAAATTGCTTGTGAGTTAAGCAGAGCAGGGCACAAACATCTTGACGCCAACATCAACGTTACGGCTGTTTGCACCTTGTTTGCCTTCTCCGTGTCCAAAAACTGCAGTTTTATGAGTAAACCTGTGTTCCTGGGCCTCCTGACTCATAGTTTGGATCATATTCAAGTTTAGTATCAGACATTTTCCTCTCTTCATTTCCTACTTCCCTTTAAGGTCTGGATCAGGATGCTGGGATCAGCATGTGTGTGTGAAGACTGTGAGTCTGGAATTTAGAAATTAATCCGCATCAATCTTCAAGAGACACATATTTATTCATCAGCTTGAGAATTTGGTGAAATCACGAAGACAGGCTTCAGAGGAAGCATTTTTGAAATATTCTGTAAACATGTGGTTGTCACCTCAGCTTCAAAGGACCCCTTCTTAAGAGGAATGAATAAAATGAAATGAATGAATTTTTTTGTGTGTATTCAAATTAAAGTCTGCTGCTATTGGATACCTGGAACAGCAGGTATATTCTGTATTTTTATAAAAACATTGTGCCTGAAAAAAACTGAAAAAGTATGACGAAATGAAAGAGGTCACTTGTAGTGATGAACTTACAGAGAATTATCACTCGAATCTGAAGCTCCTGTTGGCTTTACAGAGCTCTGTAGTGAGTTTCAGCTCATTCTTTAGCTGTTTTGGTTCATTCTTATCTCTCTTGTAGCATTGTTTTCAGGTAAATAGATCTCAGGACCTGGTAGAGACCAAAACAGAGGTAAAAGGAAAGTGAATATTGGACTCCATAACTGATGTGTGGACAACTAACTTTTGTGTTCATGACTTGTTTCTGCTGCCCCCAAGTGGCCAAAAGAATCAGTCATTGCAGGTCATTAAAGAGGTAGAATGATAGAACGTTTTGACCTACAGTCTTTGTCATTTATTAGTTGTAAAACACAGTATTTGACTTTGATGTTCACTGTGGTTGTGCTTTCAAGATGCTGGGTAGAGTTGAGGGTGCATTTCTTATATGTAATGTCTAGGCTGCACTGGTACATTGATTTTGTTCAAATGAGAGTGCTAAATCCAGCTTTACACAAATCCTTGCAAAGGGAAGCATAAGCACACAGTCTCACCTTTGAGTAAATCTGTCTTTGTCCGAACCAAAACTCTTTGTAGTGTTTGATAGCGTGACAGCTCAAGCAGCTGGTCCAAGGTTTGGAAATAATGTCTTACTGTCCAAATTTGTCCTCTAAGAAACTCAAGGAATTGAATGACATCTATGATCCTTGATGTAATTGGAGCACAAAGAACTGTGGCTTAACTTTTTACATCCAATACTTTCTACTCACTTTCTAGATGGCAGAATGTCTCCAGCATCAGTGACATTTTGTTCCACCACAAAACTGGATGGAACAGTGATTCATTTAAAATGTTTGAGCTTTAATGAGCCTATTTTTATACTTTCTTACAGTGCCTCACTGATTTTAGCGTATATTTCATTGTGTTGTACTTCCAGTGCAGGTATTTATAGACCTTTTGGGATAATTATCTGTTTTGTGTTTTATTTCCTGCTCAATCCATCATCAGGATTAAGGTGTTGGTGAAACAAAGTCAGATGTTAAGGGAGTTCCACTGACCACATTCTGCCAACTTCAACCAAGATTTCTCTGCAGAAGAGAAGCAGGTTTCCTATAATGAACAGATGTCTAATTCCAGACCTTCTGTGTGTCCTGCTTTGCCAAACCACTTCCTCACAGTAGTTTAACAGGGCAGTGAGTCCAGACCTGAAACTTTAGACCTTTGTGCCTTTCACCTCTGTAGTTCCAGGTGACATCCATCCAACAAATGTCTCAAAATACTCACCAGGGTTTAATAGTCACTGAGGTCCAGAAGCCATGCGCTCTTGAAACTATTTTAAGTAGCAGCTGGCATTGTTTCCTGCCAGTGTCACAGCCCTGAAAATAAGTTTTTAAGTGCAGCAGAGAGTTTCAGACCTGCCAGAGTCTGAATGTTCAAGATTCTTGGAGGAAGGTATTCTCTTAGCCTGTGTTGTGGTGTTTGGCAGAAGAAATTTATCTGCTTGTGTGTTGCTGGGGAGGTAGAGACATTTGAGAGGAGAATGTGCAAAAAAAAAAAAAAAAGAGTAAAGAATAAAAGGTGTCCTTTTTTAGGGTCAGTGCTTGTCATTATTTATTCTCCCTGCTCAATTAGACCGGAGAGTCTGTAAGCTCTCAACCCCAGCAGGGAGATTGGAGCACACATGGGTGGACGACGTGCAGATACACACATTCATGCATGAGCACACAGATGCTCCAACAAGCCTGTGCCTGAGGTGCAGGGAAGCCAATGCAGGTGGGACACATCAACAAGCAATAACTCAACACATGCATCCCCTTGCCCACACACATCTCACCCCGCTTCTGCCTAATCGAAGCTGATACTATGGTGACTCTGGTTTAACCTCGACAGGTAATCTCCACACATGTTTTTATTTCCTGAGGTGCCGTTTGGAGGAAGGGGCTGCTGTTCGATCGTACAGTAGAGAGTGCGCTGATTTTATTGCTCCTGACCCACCACGACCGCAGCAGAAACCATTGCCAGGTGGGCTGCCCCGCCGTGCAGACTGAGGGATGTCGATGGATATCTCTGTCTCTAAGTGTTTCAGGATGGCTGGTATGGACGGAGGCTTTAGCTGCTGTCAGTCATTCACTGTCAGGGGAAACAATACACACAGAAACACTTACTCCAAATGTAGCCTGATGCTGCTAGTGGTTGTGTTGTTCAGACAGTGCCAGGACGAATTGCTTGCTATCTTTAGCCACACAGCCTGTCCATCATCAGTCAGTGGAGCTGCTTTCAAACACAGGCCTTCAGTGAGGCTTTTGAATCTTGACTACAGTTTGTTTTTAAACTGGTTATATTTACCCTGCAATTTTAAAATCCATCTGCTCATTCCATGAACCAAAGGCAGTAAAGATTTAATGAGTGACAATTAAAAAAAAGACATCAATTTTTAGACATGCAAGCAGTGTTGCTCCAGGGCAGTCGGCCAGTTGGTCCAGACTGAAATATCT
Organism: Lutjanus campechanus; assembly: GCA_027495735.1. Lineage (NCBI taxonomy): Eukaryota > Metazoa > Chordata > Actinopteri > Lutjaniformes > Lutjanidae > Lutjanus > Lutjanus campechanus. The sequence goes on along the minus strand of JAJHUR010137442.1, from coordinate 10,756 downwards.
CAACAACACGATTGCTATGAAATTTTGTGCAGAAATTCATGGTTAGAGTTGTCACGATACCAGATTTTTAACCTTTAATACAATACTAGTACAAAAAACAATGCCTCTTTCAATACCTCAGCAAAAAGGGAAGAAAAGCGCACATGATAATAGATATTTTTTTCTTCTTCTTTTTTTTGAACAATCTTTACACAGTGCCGATACAAATAAAGCCACTGACCACTGTAATATTTGGTTGCAAGCCAAATTTCGGGCAGGACAGTAAAGATCAAGTGACCTGAGGTCTTGTATGAGTGCTTAGATAATTTTTTAAATAGCCTTGATACTTTCAACACTTTAATTAATGGATTTTATATAATTTTAAACACATGGTATTGGAAAAGCATCAAAGTATGGATACTTTTGACAACCTTGATCGTGCTCATAAGAGACTGAAGCCTACTGAGTTTGGTGCTCTCCTGGCTTTTCTGCTAGTACCACCACAAGGTTGACATGAGTGTCTCGCCAACAATTAAAAGGGCTAGATAAAAGATGTTAAACTAAAGTGGTGAAGATGGTAAATATTACTTGTTAAAAATCTGTTGACCACTAAATAAGGTTGTATTATCATCAGCTCAGACATTGCTGTGATTAGCACAGGGTTGTGATTGTCACTGCTAGGGTCGGGCAGATGGATGACGCCCTCGTCCATCACGATGGTTGACAGTCATCGACCACTGAGCCCTCCAACGTGTTAAAATCGTGATTTAAAAGTCTTCTCTATTTGAGAAGTGTGTCCCAAAGTTCTGTTTTAACATGTGTGAGAGAAAATAAAAAGAAGCTGTTGTGGCAGTTCATTGCATTGTCTCCATATAACGTTCATTTATTTTATTTTCAAACACAAGTAAATTACAGACATGTGGTCCCGAGACAAAGACCCAGAAACGATATCATCGTAAGTTGTGATGTTTCACGGCGGACATCATCACTGGGAGACATCGCCCAACTTTATTCATGTAATAGTTGCACAAGTAGAAATACTAACCAGAAATCTCAACTTGAAGAGCAATACAATGCCAAGCAACTGCACAGCAATTAACGTCGTCGTACTCCTTCATGGCAGATTTGAACGGCTCTGGAAAGGTCATCACAGCGGTGATCAGTCTCTCCTCCATCTTCACAGTTGCCCTGCAAACAGCCAAATGCTGCAATGCTATAGTTGTACATGGTAAACAAGGTACTTTTTGGCATCCCCACTGCTTCAGCCTAAACACACACACCCACATTGAAATAAATGGTGTGAATGCAGCTTAAGCCTCACTGAGCTGTGTTGCAGTAAACTCATTTAAACTTTTTGTGGTCAGTATGAACTTATGTAAAAAATATCTTCATTGTTTTTGAGCTTAGACATTTTGAACTGAAGTGTTTCTTTAATTACCAGTTACATCAACTCTTTCATTTTCTCTCCATTGTTTATTGTTGTGCTCCAAACTAATGGTGTCTCAGCCCAACTGCCATTGTGTACAGGATAATAAACCATTGCTTCTCTTAAATAATACTGTCTCAGCAGTGCTGACAAGCTCCACTTTGACTGGTGCCGTTTGCATTAGGGATTTAAACTGTTGGATGAGGAAAAACTGCAGCTGTTTTCCATTCATGCAAATAAGAAAGTATCTTGTCCGTGTAATTTGTGTGAGAAAACATCAAAATTTGGACACTTGATTATATCTGAAGTCAGTCAGTAAAGCCTCATTTATGTAAAAGTAATTCTCAAGGGACATTCAAGGCTCTGTCTCCACAGGATATGAGATCTTATTCAGAGAGATCGAGGTGATTATTTTCATCTCCCGCTGTGCTATCTTCTGATAGTTGCCTCAGGTGCTGGTCTAAGTCTGGGGCTGTGGATGTATGTGGACATACTGTATATATATATGTATACCTACATATATATATATGTGTGTGTATTTTTTTCACTGTCTTTTTAATTTTTGTTTGGGGATAAAAGTCACAATTTTTATGCCAAAGTCTCTTCCGGTTATTTTTGTTCTGTCCAGTCTAGCTTAATTGCACATACTTTTGCACTTCAAATCAACATTCTTTCTGAGTCTCACTGATAAAAACGCAACTTGTTGAGTCTACGATGTGGAGTAGCTACATTATCTTATTCAGAAAGACACACAGGGATACACGAGGATAGTCTGGCTCTCGGTGTGTGGCCATGCAGAATTTGCTACAACAGGAAATAGAATCTAAACGATGTTATCAACAGACAAGCAAATAGTGTAAGATTGTAAACATACTGCCCACATCTGGACCAGCTCTCCCCCCTGGCCCTCTTTTTTTCTACCTATCACACCATGGAGAATTTAGGTCTGGGTTTAGTTTCTGTGGATTATGAGAGTTTCCCCAAATAGGCCCAATCATGGACACACAGACCTTTACTCTGTCTCTAATTTGGCATGGAATAAAACCCGAATGGACTCAACTGGGGTCAATTGGTTTCCATTAGCCTGCATCCACAGACCGAGTGGTCCCAGTGCCTCCAGCAGCAGAGGCATGCGAGGGTTGCCCCTGTAACAAAGAACAATGAGGGCAGAAGTAAAGTGGAAGCAGCTTTTCATAATGAAGGATGGAAATCCTTGCTGGAACCATATTTAAGGCCTCGAGGGAAAAACACATGGAGCATATTATTGCCAGGTTGGAATTTATGATTGTAAGAGATTAGCATGGATCTACTGTTGTATGTTTTTATTTTTAGGTAGGATTTAGACTGTGGTGTCCTCCAATTCTGTATCTTTTCATCGTAGTAACTTTTACATAAAGTGCTGTCTATGCTGGGCCGATGACTGAAGTTGCAGATGAGCCCGTAGCATCACATTACATCAGCATCAAATTACAACCAGGATCCAACTCTTCACTGTTTCATCCATGTTGTACAAAACCACAACCTAGATTACATGGTGCAGTCAGGCAGTCCCACCCTGCCCTTTTATCAACACAACACACACACAGTCTGTTTTCTGAAGCAAAGCGATACTGGGCTGTACCACTGTCACTATTCAACCACATTCTGGGCCTGGTGAGGCTTTGATAGCATCTCTTTTACATACAGATTTCCAGATGGTAAGACACACCTAATTTCAAAAGTAGATGAAAGATGTAAAGTCCATAGCTGAGTTTTACCTAGCTGGCATCCAGGCTGCTCATGGCTCTTACAAGATGAAGCTATAAGAGTTTTTTATTGTCTTTTACTCAGAAACGGGGTCTGAAAGTCACAATGACGAGTGTTAAATGTGCCTACCATTTGTCTGTAGTGGACAGTTACTGCAACATGATTGCCATCTACAGTCTACAGCCATGCTAACGGCTCTGCGAGGCTGCTTTGAGGCAGGCTTGCTGCAGTGTTACACAGTGTTTGGGCATACACTGATTACATTACTTGCCCACTGTCTCAACCATCAAGTGTGTTATCATTCCTAAAATAGATGACAGATGCTACAATTATGAATTGAAAGTGTCTGCTTTGTATGGCCACAGCAGCACAGACTCAGATTTAACACTGCAGGCTAATTCCAGCCTCACATTAGCAATTTTCTTGCTTGATATTGGTGTACATACTGAAATTCTTCTGTTGCATGCACATTTAATTCTAGGGCTGTGTCATACGTATCATAATACAGGTGTTATGATTCAATATATTGCAGTACTTAAAGCAAGATGGTATACTACATCTAACACCATATGTATAACATTTGAGTTAAAAAAAGTTTTTTACTTTATGCAGTTAGAACAGGGAAGACAGGTAACAACCCTACTATCTTGCGGTCGGGGGTTTAAACACGACACTAAATGAACCATTGCCACAAATTTTTTTCATTATCATAATATCACAGTATAGCCACAAAATACAATATCGCAAGACTCAATATTTTCAACAGTTTCTTTTTTCTTACACTCCTACTTAAGTCACACTCACAAATGTCATGGTGGCTCAGAACAAAGGAGAACATCAAAGTGAGTATGATTCATCCTCAGGACATCATGAATGTCTGCACAAACTTTAATGGTAATCCATCCAGTAGTTGTTGAGATATTTAGTCTGGACGTGGAAGCGATGGACTAAGCTAGACTGCTAAAACTTCTCATATTAAAAAACATCATGCTGATTGGAGCAATGATGATCACTGAATTGACACATCTGAGGTTGTCTTCATCTGCCGATGGACAGCAGTCGCCTCCAGCACTCTGTGTCTTGCCTGAACACCGTGGCTCCTCCGTCACCACTTGAGAATGTGAGGCATGCTGGTTCCTGGGAAGTCTCACCACTAAGTCATCAGCCTGGCACCCACACGACCCCTGACCTCAGCCCTGTCCAGCCGCTCACAGCCAGTCACATCAAAGGAGAAGGTGTGTGTGTGTGGGGGGGGGGCTGCCTCAGCAGAGACAGGAAGAGGTGGGCAGGCACAGACTTGCTTGTTTAAACGCTTTTTTACACAACACTTGTTTATCCCAGAGTCTGTGAAACTGAGAGCAAATAACATATTTGCCAAAAGCACAAACTGATCATTTGAATTTTACTGTGATGGAGAACATCTGCTCATACAGATACGTCAAAGAGACGGATATACACACATTGGGCACACGTTTTAATCCCCAAATCTTCAGATCTCATTGGATCTTAAAATAATGCCTGATAATCAATATCATGTGATCAGAGAAGGTGTGTGTGTGTGTGTGTGTGTGTGTGTGTGTGTGTGTGTGAGTGTGTGTGTGCGTGCGTGTGAGAGAGAGAGAGAGAGAGAGAGAGAGAGAGAGAGAGTTTATTTGGACTGAATTCCAGTCAGCATGCTGTGTGTCAAGAATGCTAGATTTGTGTAATGTGACAGCAGCAACAGGAACATGTCGTGTTTATGAACGGAGCACAAATCACTTTTAGAGCCCCATGAAGAGATTTACCTCCGTCACCCTGTGGGTGGTTCGTAATTACATCCACCAATTAAGGTGAAAAGAAGGTCACATTATTTGGAGGTAAGATGCTTCAAAAGTAGTAAACCACCAGTTTCCCTAAAATCATGAAATCCCCTCCCCCAGTATATTATAATTATTATAATTAATAATAATTATAATTTGAAATAAAACCCAACCCTTCTTTTGAAAAAGATCAAACATAAACACAACACTTTTTGAAGTTTTTGTTTGCTCCCCCCATCAATCCTGCTCAGTGGTATGAGCCACATACATCACATTTGTCTGGTGAAAACAAGTGCTGCAATGTTGGGCCAGTCAATACATGTAGAGTACATATGTGCTAACACAAAAATCACAGGTTCATTAATGTTGCGACTGATGTAACAACAACAACGTGTGCCGAATGTGCCTGTAGATGGACGTGAATCAGAAAAGAGTCTCAGTGATGGTGAAATTAAAGTTTTTATTGTGAAAAATTTGGCCCTACCATTAAACACTAGATTTTATAATGGAGTTTGGTTGTTTGCCTACTTGAAAGACCGCCAGGAGCAGAGGGTATTTTAACATTAATAATTAACATCAAACTGAGCTGATCTATCTTCTAATAATGAACCTTGTAAACACCATAAAACCGACCTGTTTTGTTCTTCTCTTGGCTCGTAGTGAAAGTTCACGTAATAAGCACAACTCTGGGGCTGCCTTGGTAATAAGTTAATATCTGTGCAGCAGGTATTGACTCTCTCATGAAGCTTAAGATTGCTGCAAAAGTTTTGTGAAAATCTAACTATTGTGCAGCAAGTTACCAAATTGACTTCATGCGTTTTAATACTTTTTCTTTAACTCACATTTCACTCTTTTACTCTTCCAGGGATCAATGTCACTAATTGGCCTCTCTGCAGTAAATAACTCACCTCATGTCCATGTGTGTGCACACACTCGTGTAGAAGAGTTATAGCGACTCGCTCACACTCCAGCCGACAGACACGGCTTCTCACACATGCACACAAATTCACAACTTTGGGGGTTTCTCACACATGTGTCCACACACTTTGACTTGCAGCAAGTGTGTGTAAAATCCAGATGTAATGCAGCGTTGTGTTGACCCCGTGACACAGCAGTGTGGCTGGTTTGAAACAGCACCCCTGAGGGAAGTGGTGACGGACTGAGAAAATGTCTGAAATAAGGTCTTGTCAGCTTTTTCTCCCAACACATCCACTGAAGATTTATTTACTTTCTGCATCTTCTCATTATGTGCAGAGTGTGTTTTGACTGTTAAAATGCTCTTACAATAAATTTGACTTATCGTTGTCGTCACAAGTACGCATGAGTCTGTGCCAAGGTCTCCCAGCGGGTGAATGTAAAAGTGTGCGTGTGTGTGTGTTTGTTCAAGTCCCTTTACAGTTGGAGCTTAAATCATTTCTCAGTTGTTAGTTGGGTTTCAAACTATGTCAAGAATTTCTTCTATTCACAATAAGAGTTCCAGCCTGTCAGTGCAATTTACATCCAGCACCTTGTTCTTGTTTTATATCAAAGTCATCATTCTTACATTCTTAAACAGCCTCACTGACTTTACTTTACGCAGTGATTTATTTACCATCATAACAGAGACTATATTTCTCCATTAGTTTGAAACAGGTCTTTTGGGGGGTTTGTTTTGCTGTTTTCTTTTCTTTATTGGACCGCACAACAAAGACACATTCCCACTATTGTTTCAGATTTATGAGAAGCCAGTGGAGTTCAGTCTTGAATAAGATGTCAGAGTTGCTCTGTAATAAAAAAACAAACTAAATAGTCTCAGCTGGTGATGGATGCCTCCCTCCTCATCACAGAAAAAAATGCCAGAGACCTGCAGGAGTCTGAATGGTGCCTGGGTCCTCATTTCAGAAAAAATACTGTCTTAAAGGTGAATTATGTAAGACCATAGTGTTCAAAAATGTGTACTGCATGTCCATCCCTGTTTCTTTTTTTGTCAGTCTAAAATGCAAAGATATATGTGTAATATAATAATAATAATCAAAGAAAGGCAGGAAGTCTCCATATTTGAGAGACTGATAATGGCAATGTTTACCATTTGCCTGAAATATTAATTTAACAATCAATTATCAAAATATTTAAATTATTTTTTACCATTTGTCCGACCTGGCCAGTTGCCAGATTTACTTGCCATTTTACTTGCAAGCTGGCAATCCTTATTGTTGGACCCTGCATGTTACTCGCCACATCCTTGACAACGGCTGTCTCATCTCACTTCACCACAGGCAGAGCCCCATTCCTGCTCACAGGCCTCAACTCTCCAGAGCTGGATGTAGCACTTCAATCTATTCAAAATTAATCTTCGATGTCTTAATATTTTGGTGGTCGTGTTCCTCATCTTCACTGTCATTGTCCTACAGACCTAACACCAGTGGTGCTGCCTTCTTGGTAGTTGTTTTGAAGACTGGCTCTATGCCATCCTAACTTAGGAGTCCTAACTGAGAACATTCCTCACTTAGAATGGTTCTGTAATAGCTAAATTCCTGTCATAAGATAAGTGCGGTTAGGACACATGGTTCTGTAAAACTAAAAATCCTAAATGTCATCCCAAACTCAGACGTTCAGAAGTTTCTGAATAATGGGGCCCCTTAACTTCATTAAGAATGGATGATTGGAGAAAAATACAGAAAAGTAAGCAAGAGGTGTCCTGTTTTTCTGTAAGAAGCAAAGGGACCTGTAAGACACGACACATTAAATTAAAAGAATTCTCAAGTTTATCTCCCACCAATACAGCCAAAAGTAACACTGCTTATATTTTCTGAGCTGGAATCTGCCTTTTGCCTCCTGCAGAGTGTTTATATGACCATCCTCTGTCTGTATTTCATGCCTCCCTTCTGCAGCTGAGCACTAAGCTCCTCTCCCCTTCTCCTCCCCTGAAAGTCTGACTGTTCAGCCCCCAAGGGGAGCATACCCTGGATCCGGTTGCATCCTCTGTAGCGGTGGTCTCTGCAGGAGGAGCTAAACTGTGCAACACCCGGGGAGGAAAGAAGAGACACTTACTGTAAACTCTACACCAATTTATCTTTTCAGTGCATGGGAAGATGAGGTTTATTTCATGGGCGAGGGACCGATTTTATCATTAAAAACACTTGAGCTGGCTCTACATGATGCTGGAAGGCTGAGACAGGCTTCATAATAAGGACTACTGGTCTCTCTGGTCTGCTGTGGATCTGGGTAGCTTAGTCTCAGCTCGCATACCACCAGCAGCTTTAGAAAGAGACTAAAGGGGGTGCATTCTTCTCTCCTTTAGGTAATCCTTAAATCACTCAGGCTCGACTGTTTTTTTGCTTGCTTTCTTGGCCATTTCTTGACCCTCTCCATACAATTGTCTGAAGCATGCCTGGGAAGGATTTCTTTTCCAGGGCTCAGGGGGTGGCAGATTGATTAATGGCATGATTTTTTAATGAAACTACTGGACAAGAGCGCTCTGTCATCATTTGATTTAGCCTTCAGAAAAAGGTGCATCCATTACCTCATCAGAGAAAGAGACTTTGAAGTTTGAAGCAGGAAATACTCCTTCAAGGCACTTCCACCTTTCATAGACTAATCTGCAGAAAAAATCTTCTGACACTGAGTGGTTAAACTGTCTTTCAGATGATGTTGCTGTCAGGGCAGCTGGCTCACTCATTGTCAAATGTGCTCATTAACATTTTTTAGTGGCATGGGAAATTGCTCTTAAGTGCACAGTTCCATGAAAAAACAATTTATGTAGATTTGTGTCTAATTAAAAGCTAGGGGTCTCTCTCCCCTTAAAAAAATAAAAGAGATGTAGTTTGATGACATTGTGAAGTAACATAGGATCAAGGGAGTTGTTGTCTTCATTATTAAACTTATTCATTATCACAGATGAAAATCTATCTGCCATGACTCAGAACAGACGCCAACAAGGTAATATCAAAGTTTTAATATCAACGTAATATCAAAGTCCAGTATTTATATATTAGTCACATTCTCTGACTCTCTGATGTATCCAACATATCCTGTTTTCCTGAGAGTTATAGCAAAAAATTTTAAAAGAAATATTATATTCAATATAAGGCTCTGTGCTCTTTTGTCCTTTTCTCTCCAGTCTCTTGTCTGCTCTCATGTTGCTGAGCAAAAAGGGACATTTTTTTCACTTAAGTGCAGGACACTCTAAATTGAGTACGCCATGCATTCATGCACGTTCTCCAGCCTTTGCCATGTTTGTCTCAATCCTGGCCGTGTTGTTTTGCCAGCATCTTTGATGAACTGATTCTACCCAACATCATCTCACCACCAGTCAGACAAACTGCTAGTTTTGGGTAAACTCAAACAGTCATTTCCTTGAGTCTGTAGCCCAAGAGGTAAATTAGGTCTCCAACCTAATGTTAGTGAAAGCATAAAACATGCATTTTAGGTATACACCTTAACATAATAAAAAATAAAACATTCAATATGTTGCTGCCATTAAATTTTATATATGTGATACAGGGGTTTTTCTACCCAGAAGTTATTGTAAACTTGTGATTTGTTCTATAATATAGATCTTGACTTTTGTAACATATTATAGCTTTAAGGGGAGACGTGTTTGATGGCCTCCTAGCTCCCCTGTTAAAGTTTTACATATTAGTGATCTTTGTGTCCATCATTGGTTCTCAGTAAAGCCCCCTCAGCTGAAGTTGACAGTGATGGGTGTTGTGTAATGCCCTTTGTCTTTTTAAAGCTGCTCATTACAACACCAGATTGATTTCAACATGAATAAATATATTTTGTATTTCTCTGGGGTATGTGGGGGCTGGACAGGGTGAGAACTGAGTAGCTGGATGAATGCTGGCATTGTCTGCAGGGACACACATGCTGGCTGCCTCACACATACACACACACACACCTACACACAGTTCCCCATAACGTCCTCCTTTGTGCTTCCTTGAAGACCCTGTTGTGTGTGAACTAAACATTTGTCTGCCCTGGATTTAACACTTAAACACCACATCATGTTCACCTTTTCTTATTTTTTCCAGCCCGTCTTTACAGGCTCAGTGGAAAAGCTGAACGCACCCACACTCTTGTGAGAGGGTGACCTTTGACCCCTGTCCCTGAGTGGCGTGCCCGTAAATGTTTCCTTCAAATGTGCTGTGCCTCGTAACGTTTCTTTCAGACGGGAAAACCCCTCATCTCTGGAGCTTTATGGGGAAACAAAGTGAAAGGTCTACAAAGTTTCTGAAGTGATTTGGTCTCATGTTATCTCCTCTGAGATGGAGCGACTGCTGAGGCAAACATATGAAAGAAATAGTTTACCATTTTGGCAAATACACGTATTTGCTTTCTTGCCAAGAGTTAAGCTGGAATTATGCTTCTCTGGGCTTCCCATAGGCAAACATACCAGAATCATTCAGGCATGTGTTTCCTTTATACTTATGCGGATCCTGGGTGTGACATTTGTGCCCACTGGGAATCAGTGTCACTTTTAAATTTCACCGTAGTGACTGTGTAGACAAACCACAATATCCATTAAACAAACATGAAAAACTAGTGCACTCGAAATGAGTTTAGTTTCCTATGTTCTACTCAATAATTGTAAATAAAAATGGATGCCGTGTCTCTACTTCCTCCCACTGTACAAAAATGAAGCCGGTAACATGGTGCTGGTGACGTCATTTGGAGCCAGAGTCTGTGCAGTAGTCATCAGGGTTGGAGCTGCAGTATCAAGTTCCCGCCCACTCAGCTGGCCGACTCAATCGTGAGCAGGACTCAGCTGTTAAAATTGTTTATAGCTTCAAAGAAGTAATTAAAGCTAAACATATCTGAAAAATGA
>JAJHUR010137441.1:3729-20146 GCA_027495735.1 Lutjanus campechanus | reverse complement strand
TCAGAGACAAACTGATGTTTTCATTTTCAAAACCTTAAGGTGCCTGTAAAATCTTCCACAGTCACTTAGAGGAGCACTAGAGTCCAAATAGTGAGCTGGAGCCACAGACTGTACATTAAATAGGTTGAAAACCTATTTAATGTACAGTCTAAGGTTGAAGCGAGTTGTTTCCCCCACCCGCTCCTCCCCAGACCTGCGAAAGCTCAGGCAGGCTGCAGGAATACTGCAGGAGAGCAAGATGAGTGCAACATTGCAGTTTGACAACAAAAAGCAAGGATGAGTCCTCCACTGTAAGTTGATCAGCTGTTTACACTACATATACTTAATTTTCAATATAAAGTTAAGCCTGTTATCCTGAAAATACACACTCTGGAGTTCTGAGTTCAGCTACTGCCTGCCTCAGGGTGGAGATATACTTGGTGTTTGATCACGTGTTCACGTAAACAACCGTGGAGAAGTGAACTGCTCACGACGCGGCCGCTTGTCTATGCATGTTTTTGCAAAACACCACTAGAGGGCACAGCAGAGTCCATCTTCCGCCGTGCACATGCATAGCAGTCACGAGCCTGTTTCCATTTGTTTCGACATATTTCAACATCCACTTCCCAAACTGAACTTATCTGACGGCAGCTGTTGTGTGTGTGTTCGTCGCTGTGCAGCGGCAACGATACGTCATAAAGATGAGGGCAGTTGCGGACTTGTTCAACGAGCCTGCCCTCAAAACTTCCCGCCACTGTTGTTGCTGGTGATGCATCTCCTGACCCCTGACCCTGTCACTGCATTCTGCTCCTGCACTGCCCCTACTGGTCATGTGTGCATCGCATCTTGCAGACATGTAGCATTAATTTCTGAGGACGTGCACAACCGACACTCCAAATGGACACAGGTTATGTGTACGTGAACGCGTAGTTAAAAGCAATTATATCGCCGCCCTTACTCCCTGCCAGACTCCATTAACATATTGCTCAAGTTAATCGTTATAAACATCCACTCCTTCGAAACAGACACTTTAATTTGAATTAATATTTTGCATTAATTTGAACTGTAGCACTGTTGTCAGAGAAGAAAGTATTTCAGCTCAGCATGTTTCCTTAATCTCTGATGACATGTTGCAGTTATTTTATGTTCTATCACAAATAATAAAATACAGATTTCTCTTTTAAGGTTTTTCAGTGAGGACAGTCATTTGTTGTCAGCGTGTCGAGAGGCAGCTGTCGACTTACAGGATACGAGAGTTTGTTCGGAGAGTACTTCCAGTCACTTTCTCCACCGTCTCCATATCCTTGCTCTTCGCAGTTTCTCTCTGGATGACTTCATCACACCTAGAGAGAATTATAACACAATAAGAAACCAAATACTCCAAAAGATTATTCTGCTAAACTGCTATTAATAGTGGGTCATAAATAACAAAGAATATGAAACAGTTATGGTTAGTGTACAAAAACTATATTGTAATATATATTATCATATTATATTGCTGAATCGTGGCAATTTCAAACACTACAGTTTTGACTCCTTAACTGTTGTCATTTGTCTTACCGTGTTTTAATTTTATTTTATTATGTACAAACCAATTCAGGAAGATTACTTTATTAATTTCCCTGTATATACCTCTATGATTATTATTTTATTTTGTTATATTGTTATTCTGCCACTTATCTCTGTATGTAACTTAACATCTATGCATATATTCATATTTCTTTATTTCTTTTTTACCTGTGATATTTGCACAGTTGTTGCAATCTCATTTCATTTAATTATATTTTATGATGTGTTAATGATGTGCAGACTTATGAATTAATGTTAAATTGATTGTAAATGTACATTCTGAGCAATTATTTTTGGATTAATCAGATGATAACCAGCTGTGATACGGATGAAGAGGTGGGACTGTCATCGTTTTGTCTCTTCAGCAAACACGTGTGGGACAGAACGCAGCACAGTCTTTGACCTCAAGTTAAACTAGAAATGTTTGTTATTTTTGTTCAAAGGGACTGACACACAGGAGTGAACACTGCTTCAATCCTTCAATCCTTCAGACCCTAATAAACCGGCTCCAATCAGTTTTACACCAGATCAGTTTGCAAAGAAAAAAATAGAGGAGGTCTTGCTGCCACCAGGTGGTGCCCTCACATAAATGTGCAGGGGAAAAAATATTTTCTGTGGCTGCAGACAGCAAGCAACACTTAACAGACAAACCACTGCTATATTACATCAAATGTATGAATCTATAATGAACACTTACCTTTTTATTACTGTGTATAAAGTGTATAAACAGAAACACCTCACACTTTATGACCCTGCTTCAATTTAAAGAGTTTGTCTCAGTTCTGCATTAATTGTATTAATTTGTCTTCTTTGCTGCATCCAATCAGTTTGCACTTATTTTGTGTCTTTAGAGAGCAAAATATTTGGTCTTTTTGAAACTGTGTATGTGGCTTTTTTTTAGAAACACATCAAGTGTGTTAAAGGTGACCTTTACTGTTAATAGACCCTACATTTTGTTTGATTATGCACTTACGCTTTATTTATTTATTTTTTTTATTTGCACACATATAAACCTGCAATAAAATACAACATGAAAGGAAAAATAAATCAGGATGTTTTCCTAAACACAGTCACATCTTGTGCCAGTCCCTTAAATGTGGAACAGTTGTCAGAAAGCAGACTTTTAAAGTGAGTAAAGTAAGTAAAACTCACCTGAAAACCACAAAGCTAGTGTAGATTAGTGGGAAGAAAACCATGCAGATCAATACTCTCCACACGGGGTTTTCCACTGAAAGCTCACCACACCAGATCTGCGTCAGAAGAGCCTGAAGAGAGACAGACGTGTTATCAGTCAGTCATCAGTCTCACTGAATCTCCTTTATGATCATATCTGGGTATCAAAATCAAAGTCTCATTAATCAAGTTAAATCCACTGATCAGTTTTTCTACCTTTTCTCCTCCAAAGTGTTTGTATTCAACACAGTTTTATTTTAAAAATATTTTTCATAAAAGCATGAAACTCGGTACACTTGTACAGTTTGGGGCCGTGAACATTTTCAGAAATGAAGCCATTCCAAAATCGTCCTGTGGCCAACTTCCCTTTATAACTGAGTTATATTCAGTATCCAGGGGGATTGTCAGGGATTACAATGATACCATATACAACTTCATAAACTGTTCAGGTGATTAGTTAATGGAGAATTCAGTGACGTTATGAGAAGAAACCCAGAGTATGAAAACCTAATAGGGTTGAACAACATGGCTTATAAATAATATCTTGATATTTTTATGCTCTTCCTTGTTGTTGTTTCTCTAAAGTAACATACTGTAACTTCTCAAACAGTGCAAACATAAGATTATCTTAGACTTTAAAACCAGGAAAAGACAACACAAATCTAGTCTCATGGCACAGTATTGATATAATATCAATATATCGTCCAGCCCTAGCACCAAATATGTCATCCTCCTCAGACTGGGGTCGGATGGACCAAGGCAAGACTGTTGTGGTTCACTCTTCCACAGACAAGCCAGTTAATCCTTGAACTCTTAAGTTGTGGCCTCAAGAAAGGCTGCTGGGGGCGTTGCAAATGCGAGAAAAAAAAGCCTGCAAAGGCGCCTGTGCACAACAATACAAAACAATCAAACTATATACAAAGTAAATCCTTGTATTTGTGGGAAGCAAAATGGCCACCACAAGGCATTTTTATGATGGCTCCATTATTGACAATGTTCATGCCCCCAAAATGTTTCATGCTTTTATGAAAAAGTGAACACACGACACTGTGAGCTCTAAAATTGCTAAAACAAAATCCTCTGAAAGAAACTGGGGAACTGACTTAGGTATATCCTTCAAAACTGAAGAATGAGATCAGTCAGTGAAGGACAAAATGGTCGAAAATAATTTTGCACACTGAACATATTCCACCCATGTTCGATTGCATAGGACGGGTTTTACCTGACTTGGATCTTTGTTGCCACTGCAAACAAGATAAAAGTACTTTTTTATCACATTGTATGGGTTTGCAATAAAATAAAGAAAATGTTACACAAACCCTGAGAAAGATTATTGGCTATAGTGACCCAGTATTGTTCCTTTTTGAAGGAACTTGAGCCAAACGCAACAAGCAAGTTTTAACAACCAGATGCATGAGAGCTAAAAGAGTGATAGCAACAAACTGTAAGGATGCAGATGAGTTTAATGAGGGGTTGTGGCTTTAAACATTCCTGGAGATGATTTCCATGGAGGGAGCTGCATCCAACCTTTCTGAACTTTACAATGAGGAACAACAACAGTGGAAAATTATAATGGGACATGGTTTATAAAATGCCTACCTTCCCTTAAGAATCTTGAGACTCCTGCATCAACATAAATGGTACATTTCCCTTATTTTTTACTGTTTTGTACAGGGTTCAAACTAAACTTGTCCTCTAGACTGTCCTCTCAGAATCAAGTTTCACAAAGACGATAATCCCTCTCCCTTTTTCTTTTGTCTTTTTCTTTTCTTTTATTTTTCACCTTGTAGAGGCACTTCTGTTGATATGTAAGTGAAAGTGTCTCCTTTTTCTTGTTGAAAAAAAAACAAAAAAAAAACCAATAAAAATTCAAGTTAAAAAAAAATCCCCTGAAGATAAATCTGAGAGTTTTCTCTACCTGAACACCTGACTGAGCTACAAAGCTTTTATCATCAGCCTCCAGAGCCAGCCTCAGGCATGTCGTCCTCCCCCAAAACGGTGATGCACGAACCAACAGCTTCCGAGCCCGGTCTTCGTCATTGTCCTGGCACTCACTGAACACACCTGGGACACACACAATGAGGACAAATGCTAAACTTGTGAAAATCCCTGTATTTGACATCAGTGAAGCTACTCATTATGTCTGTGGTATTATACCGATGGCGTGTTTCTCATAGTGATCGGCGAGCTCTTGCATTGCCGCCGCTTCGTCTCCATCACTTCCTTCCTCTGCCATTTTCTTCAGGATCTTCGTGGCAGCCAGGGCAGCGGACATGCAGTCTCTACACTGTGCACGAACAGATACAGACGCAGAGAGATGCAAGACCATTAACACACACACACACACGATAAACAAATATTTTTGAACTTTGTCAGTATAAGGGGTAAGTGTTTGGATCACCTGTTCCCAGGCAATTTCAGCCAGTTCCTTATTGTTCTGGACGATAGCCCAAAGGAAAAGGTCTCTGCCGACGTCCCTCGGTGCTTCAGCGCTGTCCTCCCTGAGTGCAGCTTGGGAACTCGTCTGACTTTTGGACAGCTAGAAAAAAAAGTGAAGGACTTCAGAGATACTGATGTCATAAGTCCCAATCCTCTAAAGGCACGTCCCCCGCTGAAAACTTTGGCCACGCACCAATTTGGATTTTTAGGGGAGATGGGGCCGATCCTAATATTGACGAATTTCTTTCATTAAATATCGGATCAGTCACCGGTCTCTGTTCTGATCTATATTCTACAGACCCACATGTCAACTATCTATAAATACTGCGCTACTGAACTGATTGCCCTGTGCTGAAAAGGTTTTGGGGGGTCAGTTCAGGAGAAAAACATAAGTATTTTGAATTTAAAGAAACCATTACAGCCACCCAATATTATATTAGGAATAATTCCAGCAGAAATAGAGAGCGGAGGAGATAAATATTTGCATTCAATAATACATATAGCTGCATTAAAACAAATTACACGGAACTGGATGAATGTTAAGTCACCATCTATTAATGCCTGGAAATGAACAGTTGAGGACATTAAAGAAATGGAAAGAATCACTTAAAGGCTGAGAAAGAGGGAGGATGAATTCATAAGAAATGGGAGTAAATGGGTCAAACAGACAGATGGAATAATAAAACTTTAAAAAAAAAATTACAAAATGACAATTTTGTGGTTTCCAAAGTCCAAGACTCAAAGATATTCTGTTTACTGTCATAAAGGAGTAAAGAAACTAGAAAATATTGACATTTAGGGAGCTAGAATCATGGAATTATGGCTTTTTTTTTCTTAAAAAAAAACATTCAAACCAATTATCCAATCATCAAAATAGTTGCTGAAGAATTTAGCAACATGGACACTAAACAAGGACATTCAGATAAACAGAACAGGATTGGAAAAAGTGGATGGGTGCATTTCTAATTTTTAACTAACAGTGTACATTTTATTTCCCAACATTAAGATCTAAACTTTCTCGCTACAGTTCTGGTGGGAAATACCACAGGTCTGAACTCGAGTCACATGACAAATTTAATGACTTAAGATTCAACTTGATGAAATCAAAAAAAGACTTATTGTATTATTTTTAAAGATGTGGTGTTGAAAAGTATTAATACATCAATACTTCTGCCAACCTTAACACTGTGACTTGTTTCAGACTCAAACCTCAAAGTTTAGGAGTGGGGATCTGGCAGTCTTGACTTTGGACTTGCAAAACAACCCATCTCTGGAAAATACTGACTTTGAGGCCTGTAGCCTTTTTTAAAAAACAGGAATCAGCCTTCAAAATATGCAATGTGTATTAGTTTTTAAAATTGTGGAATGGAAATTCTCCCGTAGCAATAAAATGCCCAGTTCAACATGACCTCAATGTCCTAAATGCCGCGTCCCTGATTTGATTAAAGGGTCGTGTGTACGATGAAGCATTTAATTTTGATTGTCAATCTGCATCCTTTCAGTGAATATTTCCTTCCGACTGATTGTCATTCATTGTTGTAAGCAAAGCACAGTTTGGATAAACAGACTCACTGATGCCGATGAATCCGCCATAGACATGTTGACGCTGTGTATCGTTGGGGAGACAGTGTAGAGGGGCTTGGTGAAACTGCCCAGCAGGTGGCGCACCTCGTCAGACACATGCGCCAGGGAGATCATTTCCTCGTTTCGGTACATTCGATGCCTGATGCCGATCACTTGCCTCCTGTAGCGGCGGGAACTGTGGATCCGCTTGGCCAGCTTGCTCAGGAAGAAGCAGCTGGGCAGCTGTTTGTAGAGCTCACACAGCGTTTCCTCGTCCTGCAGGAAATCCCTCAGACTCACGCCGTTCTCCAACAGCAGACTCACAAACTGAGGCCTGTTGCTAACCAGGGCTGAGAGCATGGCCGCGTGGAGGTCACTGGACTGGATGGGAACAAACCAGAAGAACGAGACACAGTGAGCATATTCACGAGCCGATGGTGTAAACTAACTGGGATAGTTGTGTGAAGAAAGACAGTCTTTTAGGATACAGTTCTCCCCTGCTCCTCGAATCATAAAAGTTTAACGATACAAGTGGTTTTAATGTTTTAAAAGCCTGTGGTGGTTTACTGGCATTGGTTAAAATTTCCATGAACAAATTATCACCACTCACACTTCCTGCTATTTTCTCAGAGAAGGAACATTATCATAATTTCCATGTTCTTCCAGTCAGTCCATTACACTTGTTAATCTGTTCTTAATAACATAAAGGGCTGCATTACAGAGTCAAGTTCAGAGAATGGCCTTTATTTGCCTCTGCTGCACCTGACACAGACTGCTGCTGGTGGCGGTCATGTTACAGTATGCGGTATAATAAGTGAACCCACCTTCCACTGGCTCTCCTCGGTGAAGATCTCAGTCTTAGCTATGTCCACTCGGTTCCAGGCTATAGCCAGCTTCAGCTGCCTCTTATGGCTTTCGATTCCCAATGACTCGCTGGTCCTCGAAGCTGAGTGGAGAATTTATGTGACACTGTTAAACAATTCTGTTTCCACTGACAGCTGGAGAGACCTAATAAGACTCAAGTCTGGCCGGATAAGCAGCTCAGATCAGCAGCAGAGTATCTGTGTTTCAGAACCAGGCTTAGCAGACTCTCAGTGAGCCGGACCATGACCGAACACAGCTGCCAACGCCGACAAAGGCCAGCTTGAATTACAGCAGGGAATACAGTACCAAGCTAATTTACAGCCACTCCGACAAGTTCTCATGCTGAAGACGGCAGACAGGGGCCAGGACAGACACGAAATAGAGAGAGGCAAGAGGGATGAAAATATTTACTTTCTTGACACTTTGTGAGTTTGTATTGTTTATTTATTGGACTTAAAAATGTAAGAGAGCTTGAGAAAGTGGCAACCTTGCTGATTGCACACATCTCCTTCCCAGCTGAAACTATGGGGGGGGTCAGACAATTGACCCTTCGCTAAGCCCCTCCCTCCTTAGTTACTGTTGCTAAGCCTGCCAAACCCTCCATTCTCGCACTGCATTTATGCAGTTTACAGTGATAACGGTGGCAGATTTAACATCAAAACTGGGGGTATTTGTTGAAACATGAGGTCTTTGAATCTTTAGAGACTTAAACAAAAGGAGCTTCTCGTTTCTAGCTGACGACGGAGTAGTTTGTCGCCTAAAATAATGATTCATAAGTAGATTTTATAAGTGTACTGGCTGATGTAAGCTACTGCTAGCTCCTTGAATCGGCTGATAAGTCCGCTTTAATGTTAACATCTAACACGTTTTAAAACAAGAACCCTGTGAAAGTGTAAATGTAAAGTTACCTGACAGCTGCGCACATGGTACAATGTTAATGCTAAAAGACTGAGGATCAATCAATCATAAAATTTTCTGATTAATTTCCACGCTCTTATAAACATATAGATAAATGAACTAATTGTTTCAGCACTTTAATGCTGCAACATCACATAATCTGGGGTGAGACGTATTTATATTGATGACTGGGGGTCTTCAAAGTCTGAGACTGTGGGCCTCCCCTCTGGCAAAGCTTAGAAAGAGATGCCCCCATTTGTTTACTTGCTTGGTTTCATTTGATTCCTGGATGTCTACAGGATCATGATTGTGTTATTTGATGCCCAGACACTCAACAAATGAGCCAAGAAAGCCTAATATTAATGACAAAACCTCAGACCACAACAAATACATAAAAAGGTCTATTCAAACAGATTTATTAGCTTCTGACTCTCTTTATTCTTTTCTCTGTACTTCTGATAACTTATGTAATATTTTTTCATTTCCATTCACTGTTGGCTTCCCCTGGGCAGGCCTGCTCCCCACTCTGAAAACCTCAGATGTACAACCATAACATTGGTCATTTGTCAAGCAACAATAAGCAAGGCTTTACGCAAGATGAAACTAAGATAGTGGATGTCCTCGCTGAGTGAGCAGGGTGACTGCCTGGAAATTATTTTCATCACTTTACCTTTAATGGAACTCAGGGATGGAAACTATGGGCAAAGCAGTTTACCAAGAATGATGAATCATCACGATCAAAACCCTAAATGACTGTCCAAAGTGAGGGATTAGCTTGTTGTTTGGAGCACTTTGGTTCAGTATACTTTTTATAACAATATACATTAAGCTTGCTCTAAATAGGTTTTAACAGTCCGTCTCAAGACCTGCATGAGGAGGAATATATCATATCATATCACTAATAGGAGTACTATCAGTGTCTCTGTGAAGGAAAGTAATCGTTAAGATTAAAATATCTGCAAGAATATCTGCGTTGGTTTTGGATCTCAGCACATTTGATACCAAAGTCCAGTCACTTAGTTTTCTGAGAAGCAACATTATACTTTCTAAGAGCCTGTTTGGCACGAAGCCTTTCGTCTTCATCCTTAACGCTGTGTTGTTTGCCTACGGCCAGTCCAGTCAAGTACTGAACATCTGCGTGAAAACCAAACCATTACCTTTGAGCAGTGCTTGAAGAATAGCCATATCCACATCGCTGTGACTGTCCTCGCTTACTCTGAAGATGGTCAACAAGTGAGGCATCCTGATGATGTCCTGAATCTGTCACAGAGGGCAAATACAATCAAGCAGGACTTGAGACTTCACTTGTACAGCACTTCTCAAAACATGAGTTACAGCTTCAAAGAGCAAAACAACGGGCCCCATGCAAGGATACTTTCATATTCTTATCTTAATTTTCTCTTACGTTTTTTTCATACAAAGCGTTCGTACAAACACGCATCCTGCTTTCAGAGATCCATAAAGGAAAATCTGTCATTTTAACAGCATCAGTAGTGAAATTAAAATACCTGCTGAGGCATGGCATGGATGTAGACTCTTATACCGTTTTTATGCCGGAATTAGCACACAAATGCAGTTTTTTAACGTGAGTAAACCCACTTAAATTAGGGCAACAGACCCCTTTTCCATCGCCAGTAGAGCCACTTGCCTTTCTGTGTTTTTTCTGATGTGCACTTTAAAGCCGAGACTCAATTCCTGTCTGCGCAGGAGAGCAGAGAGAAACATTTTTAAAAGTGTTTGTGTGTTCAGCTTCCAAATGAATCTCTGAGGTTTGAAGTTTATTTTCTCTCCTGCATCGCTGTTTGAACTCTCAGATTTGTCTGATTTTATGTTCGCTTTCAGCTGCTGATAGGAGTTGAGTCAAGTGATGAAAATGCAACATTTCCTGATTTTACTGCTTCATAGTAAAATGTGTTAGATAATAAAATAACAGAGGACGAGTAAAACGATTATACTCTGGTCAGCACCTTGACTAAATACGAGCGTTCAAGCTGGTACAAACTCTGCTGTGTTGGGCTGACGCAGTAAGTCAAACTGAGTCAAGCAGGACGTGTATGAAGAAGAAGCAAAAGGGACGAGAAGCCTTTATTGCCTCCACCAAAAAGGGGCGAAAATATCATGTCGACCCACATGTCATGTTTATGTCACTGCAGATCAGAGCTGGAGACGATAAATACCCGTGACTACTGCAAGATCGTTTGACCCGGGAGTGGATGCCAATTGCCCATTGAAGAAAAAAGCCAGATGCCCATTGAAGAAAAAAGCCAGATTTTGGCAGGTGTTAGTGTTTATTTAGTCCCTTATAAAACAGGCTTTACTATTGTTTGTAGGGAAAAGATGGTAGTTTGTTCTGTTGTTGCTAAGGTTGTTGGTGTGTGTTCACATACCTTCTTGGTCCATTCTATGATGCTGAGATCAGGGAATTTTTCATACTCTGGGCCGAAGAACTTTTTCATTAACTGCTGGATGAGGCTGATATTGACGCGGCTCACTGGGAGCGCTGCCACCTGGGCGATCACATCTGCTATTCTTCCAGAGCCCTCCAAGATCACACATGGTGTACTGTTCAGCATGGCATTGTATATAGTCTGAGAGGAGAAACTCAAGACAGTCAAGACGAGACAAGACAAGACAGAGGCACCGAGAGAGACAGACAGAAAACTGATGACTCACATTTAGAGTGCCTGGTCCTCCGTCCAAAACCACACACACCACAGGAATGGTCACGCCAATATCTGGAGGTTAGACAACAAAAAAAATCAATATTAAGAGCAGGAAAGATAAACAGAATCAGATTTGAGATGTTATCTGTAACGGTATGCTGCTTTTATAGACACTATTTATAACCTTTGTTTCCAAGACGCTTTCTGGAGATGCATTTTTCTAGACGGCTACGCAGTTCAATCTCCACACCATAGCGTCCGTGGGTGCCATCGTCCACCAGTAGGAAGTGGGTGTGGTTGCTATCGAGGCAGGAGAGTCGGCCCTGGGCCTCGATGTCCATCGCATAATGGGCTATGGAATGACCCTGCAGAGAAAGAGAGGGAGGAGGGAAAGAAAGGCAGAGGAGGACTGAATGCTATGCAGGTGATTAATGTTGCCACAAGAAACAGACATGCCACATGTGTAAATGTGTTTATAACGTACCTCTGAGTTTACCAGAGCATCCCTGTTGTGAATTATTCCCCATGTTGCTACTCCAATAGCCACGATCTGGGTGGAGCTGCTCAGGGCGTAGTCCCTCACAGCCTGCCCTACATGCTTCATCACACCAGCATGTGTACCACCGGTGAGGATCCACGCACCTGTGCACAACACAGCATACGTCCTAAATCAATACTTCACGTTGTACATATGCTGTATGTGCACATATTTTTGGCCACATGTGAATACTACATGGTCAGAAATATGTCTGATTACTCCAGGAAGTTATTGCTCCCAGCCAAGATATAGTTCAACACACAACCCCCAATTAATCTTCAACTTGTTTTCTTCTCCCGCTTCGATTTTTTGTAAAGATTACACAAATTACATAACATGATCAGTGAGATTGAGATGAGGTGCTGGTAGGTAGGTTATGTTATCTTCAGACAGAGCAAAGCTAACTATTTCCACTTGCTTCCAGTCTTTTTGCTAAGCTAAGCTAATAGGCTGCTGGCTGTAGCTTAATATTTTATGGACAGATGTGAGAGTGATATCAAACTTCTCGTCTAAGTCTTAGTGGGAAAGTGAATACGTGTATGTCTCCAAATATCAAACCCTCAATCCTCTGGAAGGGCTTTCCACAAGATTTTGGAAGCTGGCACCAGTGATTTGCTCTCTTTTAGCTACAGTAGCACTATTGACATCTGGCTCAGGTTCTTCTTTGTGTGGATGGCAGCACTGTCGTGTGAAAACAGAAAACATTGAGCACAAATTTGAAAGCACACTTTCATCTAAAATATGATTGCATGCTGTGGAATTAAGGACTAGTGTGCAAGCTTGCAGATTGCAAACACTCACCCTCCAATTCCTAGTGTGTAGGAGAACCAATAGTGGGCGCAAGAAACATGTACAATGTGTGTCCTACTGTACAGAGTATCCATCTTCATATGTGATTAGTATACAACCATAACAGATATCAATCAAACTGGCAGTGTCTGAGCTACTGCCAATTAATCTCAAATAAGCAAAAACGTTTTTCCAAAGAGTTAAAGGACTATTTTGTAGGATTTAGTGAAATCCAGCAGTGAGCTTGCAGATGGTAAACACATCACCTATTCTCCCCTTCCTAGCCTGTAGGAGAACCTACGCAGGAGGTGAAATGCAGAAAAATCTGAAGGCCTTAAGTGTTCAGTGTTTGGTTTGTACATTCTAGGCTACTGTAGAAACATGGTGGTGCAAAAATAGTGGCTTCCCTTGAAGAGGACCTGCACCCACTGTAGATACATAAACGACTCATTCTAAGGTAACAAACAGTACGCACGTGCACAAACACGTGACAAATTGTGATTTTAGTTAACATGTGCAAATCTAATTTTGATTACCTCAGAGCAGGCAAAATCTTGGGGACCTCCTGTGGTTTCTAGTGCCTCCCCAGGGGGATCCTGGACCCCAGGTTTTTGTAATGGATTGTTTTTACAGTTAGTATACAAGCAGATGTCAATCAAACTCGCAGTGACTTATTAAATTTACTGCTAATTAAACTCAACTAAGAGATAGCAAAATGTTTTTCCAGAGATTTAATACTTCATTTATTTGTTTTTGTAAAATCTGCCTCACTACCAACAGCAATTTCTTTTGACTTTTTCCAGCTGTGAGTAGTAGTAATAGTAGCATAAACTGGGACAAAGTCAGTAAGAGTAGTAACCAGTAAATGAAGAAACATTGCACCCGGGCAGGAGGAATGAACCTTTGAGGTGTGCAGTATACAGTGTTTAACCACATGTCAGAAAACCTTTGACTGCATGAATCTGAATGGAGGCAGGTGGAGTGAAGAGACGCTCACACTCCATAACAACACAGTTATGTTCTTGTAAAACACAGGGTGTCACAGGCTCTCTGGCTAATCATTGGTACACCTTGACATGCAGGCTAACCTGTTGTTTGGGCTACTTTGATGAGACCCCTGTGGAACATGTTCTTGAGACGAGCCTTCAGGTAGAAGTTCTTGGCTCCTCCAGTCACTGAGATCAGCAGGTTGGGAGGGGCGAGTTTCCACTGTTCGGTCAATAACTCGTACAAGATTTCAGTGCTCGTGTCTGCGGACACTCGCACATACTGAGAATGGACGTACAAACATTAACACAAAGGCAAATAAAAAGACACAGATTTCATTTTAACAGTGTAGATGAAAGGATGGTTTCACCTTGCCAGTCTTTTGTCCCAAACCACCGAAGCTGACGTCTCCAAAAGCATCAGTGGGCACTTCGCGGATATGTCTGTGTCTGTCCCACGACTCGCCCGTGAAGTCCTCCGGCTTGATGGCTTCATCCACATGCTCGGTCTTTGAGTAACCACACTTACATATATCTGTTCTACTGGAGAAACAAAAGCGACTATTAAGACTGGAATGTACCAAAAAAAAAAGAAGAATTTAGTCTAAGATTAGTTCTAATCAGGGTTTATCAAACCGAGTAAATACAGTTTTAAAATTAAAAACTGTTGCACAATTAAAAAATTGTCAGTTTGGTAAATCCACGTTTACTGTAATCAAATAGAATTCAATCAATATGGAGATGATTGCTTACCCAAATTAAAAATAAATCAGTAATCAATTTGAGTGCTGTCGAGACCTAGTAAGTTGGGTTTGCTAACTAGCTAAAAAGTGAAATTGATATGTTGTTTAATAGCTGGCAAAAAAAAGTGTAAAAACAAACAAACAAACAAACAAACAAAAAACGCTATATTGTTTGCTGACTAGGTAAAAAAAAAAGAAAGGTATATTGTTTGCTAGCTAGCTACAAAGTTAATTAAATGTCTTATTGTTTTGTTAGCCCGCTGAAAAGTTAGTTAGCCAACTCATGACAGCTAACTTCTCCTTTGTCAACTGTAAACATGGCGTCAATCTCGCGATATTTTCACACGTGCTTCCATTAAGAGGCATACGAAGTCTCGCGATACATCGACGCTATGTTTACATGCTGGGACTACAGTTGACATTTCGGTTAAAAACATGGTGTAAATGGCGTCTTTTGTGGTTAAATTTTAGTGTCAGAGACATTGTTTGTTTTGTGTTCTTTTTTTCACATTTTATCCGTGGTCTCCATTCACTGCCATTACACTGGATTTGGCTGCAACCCTGTTTTCTCCTAAAACTCCAGGATTGTTTTGTGAACTGAAGATCTTCACCCATCCTCCCATCGGCATAGGGGTGAGTACATATTGAGTGAAATATCCTTTTCAAGTTAAACCATGATTTAATCATGTTTAAAAATTAATCCTTTTTGGCCCAGCTCTGCTTTATTTTAATACTTCCATGTAGCTCAGAGACATCAAGATAAAACAAGTTGAGATTTCTCAGTAGCAGTGTGAGGAAAGTGACAAGTAGGGGAGACTGAGGGCAATTATAACAGGGGGCCATTGTGACATACTCAATTCCTCCAATCAGAAACAAGCAAACAACATTATTGTCTTACTCATTTGCTCCTACCTCCATTAAACTTTTAATAGCGTTGTTTTAGGCTGCAGGGATTGTGCAATAGTTTCATGGTGTTTTACCATGGTATATGTGCAATAAATGGTAATGTGCAATGTTGATAATGTGCAATTTATTATGTAGTTTGTTTTACTGCAACTGTGGAGGCATGTTTGTGTGCAGCATTTCAATCCAACACAAATTCCCCTACAGGGACAATAAAGTATATCATATCATCTTGTTTTCATCAGTGAAAGTGAATCAGTTGTACTATTAATGACTGCACACATGCTGTATGTTTATTATATCAGAAGATGAAAAGTCATGGCTCTACAGTAAAGACTGCCCACTTTCCCAACCAAGCAAGTGGTAAAAAAAAAGAAAGAATTAAACTATTAAATAATTTTATATTTGCTCAACTGAGCATGACGTTGAACCTGTCTAATGTTTTAAGTACTCTGTGAGTTATGAATGAAAAAGTAGAAAAGTAAAAACTGCCCCGGGTCTCCCCTCCTGGAAACAGCTAACCTTCTGATGTGCCTTCTCTCACATCAACATTACAGAGGGCGGATGCTACAGTATTATTGTATTATTGTGCAGCAGCAGCAGCAGCAACAACTACAAGGTCAGTTCATACGTTTATCACCAAACACAATACAGAGCAGTTTACCTTACCTGACATCTTTTTCAAAGAAGCAACATTCCTTCTTCTGGATGTTTTCCTTGATCCAGGAAGCAACGGCGCAGCGCTGGAAAGAAGGGGAGAAAGGAAAGTGCCTAGAGGGTTTGACTGCGCTGATCGCCAGGGAATGAAACAGCCCTAACTTCGCCTCAGCTTCCCCCATCCTGGAGGCAACATGGGGGGGCTACAGCGCACAGATCTGCCTCAGGCTGAGAGCCGACAGCATGACGGGAAAGCGGAGCCTCTGCAGTCAGAGCTGTGGGTGCTGGCTCACTCTCAGTGCTGCATCAGTGATGTCAGAGCTGAGCTACAGCCGAGCAGGCTGCTGAAACCCGAATAAACCCTCCACTTACAGGACAGAGAGAAGGCAGACGCCAGATCTGGATCGATATATAACTGCATTACTGAGAGTGGATTAACACGTGCTGACTTAAGCCTAAATCAGAAATATGAACAAAAGCAGCTTCTTTAATTTCCACAGGTTCATGCAAATATCTTGTGAAGTAAACTGTCATACTGGATTTACTTTGTCTTTTTCCATGGTGCATTCATATTACAGCAAGGACACTATTTCTTTTTATTATTACTAACCTATGTAACACCTATGTTAAGTTAGCCAATAAAAGCAAAAAAAA
>JAJHUR010137440.1:25982-42100 GCA_027495735.1 Lutjanus campechanus | reverse complement strand
CGCCCCTAAGTTTTGAATTTGCCGATCTGCACTGTGCTCACACCACAGGAAGGTACAGTAAATGCTTCGAAATTGCTTTATCTTCTTGGGGCATAATATGACCACGCAGAGCAATCATCAAACCTCACGGCCCCCTGAAAGGCTGTTTGCATGTTACAGATGCAGCATCGTGTTGAACAGTCAGTGGCTGTAAATTGAAGTGATCTTCTGACGGTCTAAAAATAAGCACATCAAGACGAAAATGAAAGACTAGCCGGTTTTGTGCTCATCCCTCCTGGAGATGCACCTCTTCTCCAATTATATCTGGATCCACATAGTTCTTACATATGGCAGTTTTATAAACATCTGCTTATACGACTTCAAAAAAAATCAGAGAAGTGCCTAAAGTTTCTCTTTTTTTTTGCTTCTGCGATTTGTGCTATTTAGTAACCATCTTAGTAATGTGTTTCTATCCCCGGGTGCACTCTGGCACATCACACCTTGCCAACAGTTTGTTCCTGCTTGGCATATGCTTCAGTTTTTCGGTCTGTTGTTCGTGCCAAATCAAACATTTTTCAGTTTCCGTGGCCAGTGCACCTGTAAATTGGGCTCTCTGTGGCCTCTTTGAAACTCTTGCTGCCTCATGTTGCTTTGAAAAATGACATAAAAGAAGTTATTGTCAAACCTCTTTTAATCAAACCCGCACTGCTGACTGGCAGTCGAATTAATGACTCTCCTGTGCATTTGTTAGAGTGATTTACTTACTTCAAAGTTGAAAATCCCTCTTTCATGTGGCATTTTCCTTAATTTGGTCCACTTCTTGCACACCAAGCAGTTGGCGCGTGCGTGTCTGTGAGCGTTTGAGTCGAGTATGTGTTTTACATTTATGCCCCTCGTGCTCAATAAGGCAAAAAGTCAATTTTCTTCAATAAATGCTGTTATTCACTGAAGCCAACTATTTCATTCTTTCACAGGACGGTGGGCAGTCCGGCCTCCCTCGAGCATTTCCTCTTCATTCAAACGGTACAAATGACACTTGGGAGACCATGATGGAGAAAATATAAAACAAGAGGCAAGAGGCAATATCTTCCATGAACAGAATGATGCACAGGCTTCTATTGTGCTCTCGACACCCCGGGGCCCAAGCTGATAAAAGACCAAAGACCCATGAGAACCTTACAAACTCCCCGAGACTTCATGATCACCACCTCCTGTCTCTTATACACATCTAGATGTGTATAAGAGACAGCTTCAGATATCATCTAAAGTTGTACAGTTGAAAGCCTACATCCACATGGACTATGGCTGTATATGCATTATGTTTCCCAGCAGCAGCAGCAGCAGCAGGTCTAGGTATATTAATTTAACTTTATTTCACTTAAATACTTCTCCCCTGGTCATCCATGTCTCTACACCCCCCCCAGTTTGGGAACCACTGTTCTAGCTAATCCTGACTAGCTCATCAAAACTGACCCTAGTTAACCTTAAATTCTACTAGTAATTTTGTTTTACTGTTTTTTACTGTTAAGCACTTTGTAACTGAAGAAAAGTGCTACATATATAAGGTTATTATCAGATTTTAAATGCAGAAAGATTTAAAATAAATACACTATTGCAGTTGGAGAAATCTGAGCAAGGGTAAACATTTAAAAACCCTTTATTATTTATTAACTCATGGCTATTTAGCAGTTAAAAATGTGCCTACGTGTTTCAACCATTATCAGGCCAAGTGCAAAATGATTCCCAATAGGCTGTTTGCTATACAGGTTAGCAATCAGTCACATGATCAGTATGGACCAGGAAATAGTGACACAATACCTCTGTCTGCACCAATCTTGTGGCCATTTTCCTGCTTGATATTTTGTACTAATGACGGTTTTAATAGCTGAAAAGCATAGGCATGTTTTTAACTGCTAAAATAGCCAAAAATCTTCAACAAGTTGAACCCAAACTGAAGAGCACTAGATGGACACTCTTTTCTACACCTGAGCAGCGCTCCATGCAGATTGTTTTGACACTGTTACAGTATTCACAAGTGTGTAGAATCACTTAGTTAAACGTGACATTTTTTTAAAAGCAGCAGAGCCGACGGAAATTAGGAGCAGAGTGTGAAAATGTGGGTAAATTGCTCTAAGTTGATTGTATTTTCAGAGCCTTTATTCTTAACGTCTGCGCTTTCAACTATTGCCTGCCAAGGGACTAGATGAAAATTGGCCTTTCTGGCTAACTCTGGCATATTTTCAGAAAAGTTATTAATATGCACCATCCCTGTCAAATAAAGCAATAAACTAAAAGTACATTATTCTTTTATTAAAAAGTTCTTGACATTTTATTCTTCCGCTTTGCCAAACGGTGAATAATTGTTTCTGCAACTTTATGACACACTGACAAGAATATTTAGACGCCAAAAAATATATTTACATGTTAAATTGGTTTTTTTATTTTTTATTATTAAGATACTCTTAAGATACTGAGTATAATCACTCAGCTGGTTTATTAATGTTGGCACTCTAAGAGGCTCTATATCAGGACAGATAAGGACATCCTAAAAAAAAAAAATGTTTTCAGTGGAGCTATCAATCATGGCACTAAGTTGAAAATAATCACAGACAACAGCATGGAGGTGGTGATCATGAAGTCTCGGGGAGTTTGTAAGGTTCTCATGGGTCTTTGGTCTTTTATCAGCTTGGGCCCCGGGGTGTCGAGAGCACAATAGAAGCCTGTGCATCATTCTGTTCATGGAAGATATTGCCTCTTGCCTCTTGTTTTATATTTTCTCCATCATGGTCTCCCAAGTGTCATTTGTACCGTTTGAATGAAGAGGAAATGCTCGAGGGAGGCCGGACTGCCCACCGTCCTGTGAAAGAATGAAATAGTTGGCTTCAGTGAATAACAGCATTTATTGAAGAAAATTGACTTTTTGCCTTATTGAGCACGAGGGGCATAAATGTAAAACACATACTCGACTCAAACGCTCACAGACACGCACGCGCCAACTGCTTGGTGTGCAAGAAGTGGACCAAATTAAGGAAAATGCCACATGAAAGAGGGATTTTCAACTTTGAAGTAAGTAAATCACTCTAACAAATGCACAGGAGAGTCATTAATTCGACTGCCAGTCAGCAGTGCGGGTTTGATTAAAAGAGGTTTGACAATAACTTCTTTTATGTCATTTTTCAAAGCAACATGAGGCAGCAAGAGTTTCAAAGAGGCCACAGAGAGCCCAATTTACAGGTGCACTGGCCACGGAAACTGAAAAATGTTTGATTTGGCACGAACAACAGACCGAAAAACTGAAGCATATGCCAAGCAGGAACAAACTGTTGGCAAGGTGTGATGTGCCAGAGTGCACCCGGGGATAGAAACACATTACTAAGATGGTTACTAAATAGCACAAATCGCAGAAGCAAAAAAAAAGAGAAACTTTAGGCACTTCTCTGATTTTTTTTGAAGTCGTATAAGCAGATGTTTATAAAACTGCCATATGTAAGAACTATGTGGATCCAGATATAATTGGAGAAGAGGTGCATCTCCAGGAGGGATGAGCACAAAACCGGCTAGTCTTTCATTTTCGTCTTGATGTGCTTATTTTTAGACCGTCAGAAGATCACTTCAATTTACAGCCACTGACTGTTCAACACGATGCTGCATCTGTAACATGCAAACAGCCTTTCAGGGGGCCGTGAGGTTTGATGATTGCTCTGCGTGGTCATATTATGCCCCGAGAAGATAAAGCAATTTCGAAGCATTTACTGTACCTTCCTGTGGTGTGAGCACAGTGCAGATCGGCAAATTCAAAACTTAGGGGCGGGACCCAAAGTGGATCGCCCGCCTGTTTTTATTGAGTCACCGCTTGGCAGAGGAAGATGCACACTGCATGACGACAACCCTTTAAAAGGGATAGTTCACCCAAAAATGGTTTATTGGTCATTATTCACCTCTGCAATGCTGCTTTCCTGTTGAACTCCAGCAGTGTTTTGTGGGCCAAAAAAACTAAACCTGAAGGTGAGTAGATAATGACTGGAGTTTTATTTTTGGGTGAACTATCCCTTTAACAGACTACTCGATCCAGGCATGATGGGAAATGTGAAAATGTTTTGATCTGCTCCCATTTGCCCTGTTATTGCTGTGAAGTACTTTTAGAATGAAATGAATACATTTAATATGCGTTTTTTAAATTCATGGTTTTGTTTTGTTCTTTATCACTTTAAAAATGTAGATATTATAGCAATTTTATGATGTATTTTTGTAATTTTGCGTTTCGGGGAGACAGCAAATGTCTCTTCTGGGTCTCAAGCTGAAAAGGTTTGGGAATCCCGGGTGTAAATATTAGTGCCCCCATGGCAACTGGAGAAATGGAAAGAAAATTAGCGGAAAAGCAAAAAACAGGAGTTGAATGAGAATAAAAATTTCTGGCTTTTTCAATAAGTATATCTTAACATCAATGAACTTTACAAGCCCTTAGATTTAAAGTCTGTTAACTGTGCCACAAAGAACTGTAAAGCTTATCTTCTAAGAGTATAAACCAATACTGCAAAGGAATAATTAGACTGATGAAACACAATGAAACGAAGGGAGGGAGAGTTTGAAAAAACAAGTGTTACTCAGTTTTTAACTTAGACTTGTTGAGATGGGACACTGCTTTGGCTAAAGTGACTTATTTTGAGTGATATGTCCTGAGACATAGTGATGAAAACATAAACACTTTTTTTTTTCTCTGTGCAGCCGTGGGGTGCTAAATGGAGGAAGCACAAAATTGAACTGTGCTAAATCTCTTGTTCGTCCAGCGGGTGGATGCAGGTGAGGGTTGGGGATTCGAGAAATGCTTGGGCGCTAAAGTGGTGTGAAACAGTGGTGCAAAAGATAAAAATATCCACTGCGAGACCTGCTGCTGCTGCTGCTGCTGCTGGGAAACATAATGCATATACAGCCATAGTCCATGTGGATGTAGGCTTTCAACTGTACAACTTTAGATGATATCTGAAGCAGGGATGCAGACAAAACTTCTGAGGCAGTTACACGAGCCAAAAGAAAAATAACTCATTTAAAAACACAATTAAATTTGCTAAATTTGCATGAGAAAATTTTGTGCATTTCAGTTAGATCAGGAACACTTTGTCTCCATGTGATGTCTGGAAAGTAGGATTGTTAGAGTATCTATTTAGAAAAACTCTTTTCTAAACACTCATACAAAGTCCTGATTCGACATTTGAATCAGGACTTTGTAAAAAACTTTTTTTCCTCAGTGTAAATTATTTCCTACTTTTCCACAAACCTCAGTCATTTTTAAAGGACCGGTGCGTAGAATTTGGTGACATCTAGTGATGAGGTTGCAGACTGCAGCCAACCGAATACCCAACGCCGCACCCTCCCCTTCCTATGGCGGTCTCAACACATTTGAAAAATGCAAAATGCCATATGTAGAGATAATTGCTATTTCAAACGGTGATACTAAATGCACTAAACACAGATTATATTCCATTTATGACACATTCTGCCAACAGATCCCCCCCAATCTTACACACTGGTCCTTTAAGTTGCTTCTATTGCCAAGCATCATGTAATGCATTTTACAAAATGTTGCCAGCACTATAAATTCTGAGTGGGACACCTGTATTGCCCAACTGTTGCAGCACCGAAACAAAAACATGCTGTCAATCATTCAAATAACTGAGCCATAAAATTCCAAACAAGAGGCTGCTTAACTGTGTACATTAAAATGATTGTTTGGAGATGTCAAATAAGAAGTCCAGTTTAATCTTACAAGAGACCATCGGATTAAAAAAAAAAACTCCCCCTGGACAAAGTTCAGAGGCAGCAGCTCAAAGAGTGGTTTTATCCGTCTATCCATCTTTATCAGCAGTGGCAGCAGGCGGGCCAAAGTCCTCTTCCCCAGCCACGTCTTCCAGCTCCGCCTGGGGGATCCTGAGGCTTTTCCCAGGCCAGATAGGATGTGTAATCCCTCCAGTGTGTCCTGGCTTGGCTCAGGGGGTCTTCTCCTGGTTGAGAGTTCAGAGAATACCTCCAGAGGGGAGGTGTCTGGGAGACGTCCTAATCAGGCGTCCAAATCACCTCAGCCGGCTCATTTCAATGCGGAGTTCAACGAGTTCCCGCAGTTCGAGCCGTCCGAGGTCCTCGCCCGCAAACTCAAGGTGACCCTGGACACCCCCGTGATGGAGGGTTTCTGCTATCTCATTTCGTCGGTTATTACGCAAAGCTCACGGCCAAAGGTGATGAACACAGATTGAATGATAAACTGAGTGCTTCACTCACCGAGCTCGGCTCCTCTTCACCATGACTTATTGATCACTTCAGACCAATCCACCCATCACTCTCATAATCCTCACTTGTGAACAAAAGTCACAGAAACACACTCAGATAATCAGTGCTTATGAACTTTAAAACGTCTACTGATGAAAAGAAATCAACTGCGACCATGATGGTGATTTCTCTCGTGTAAAACTTCATCTGCCTCGTCTTCTACCTCGCAGCATTACAACAGAGTTGGAGTAATTACAACTTCCTCACTTGTATGTAGCTCACATCAAATCCAGAGTAGAAAGAGAAAATCTGATTTTTGTCAAAGATCTGATATATTCAACTCAGCGCTTACTGATCTGCAAGTGCCTGAATACAAAACAAAAATATGGACACCAAACAACAGACCTAAACATAATTTAAAAAGACGGAACGGTCACTAGATCCCTAAAGAACATTCTACAGTTCTTCCAGTTCTGTTGAAGCTTATGGGAGATGCAATGTCAATCATGAGCATGTGACTCTGCAACCATAGAACCATCTTCATCACATTAAAATTGGAATAAATCCCATCGCATCACAGTGCAAAGATTTCTGCACTTAGAACAAAAAGGTGCAACAGGTAGCAGCTCCAGCAGCGTGCATTTACAGTCGACGGGGCATTTCTCATGAATCGCCTCCTCTGCTTAAACTTATCGCCACGTTACCTTAAAAAGACTCTCAAGAGCTCAATTGTGCAATTCACCAATGTGTCTGAACATAAAAACAACACATTTCTCATTTTGCAAAATGCGGGTCGACACAGGTTATTACTCTGCAAGGGCTGTAAAAGCTACATCAATTCGACCACCCACTCAATGTGTCTATGTGAAGTATACAGGTAAAATATCGATGCTCTGTAAAGCTGCCGCCTCGCCCTGAGCACACAAACTATATCCAATCAATATAGTTTAAAAACCCATGCTGCCAATCCTTATGTTTATGACCCAGAAATATTACTACCTTAATTATGAGCAAAGCAGCAGCTGAGGGCGTTCTCCTGTGCACGCACACACAGCTCACAGGTTGCAGCCTTTCATAATAAGTTTAATACCAGAGCTTTCACTCCTGGGTAATCAATCTGTAATTCATCATTATTTATCTAGCGCGCAAAAAGCCCCAGAGGACGCCGACACATGCACACAAATCCAGACGTACACACACACACACACACACAAACACGCGGCTCCGCTCACATGGGAACGGCCAGGCACGTGCACACACTCGCTCGCAGACACCCTGGAGGTGTCTTTGCCCACTTGGAGGTATTAAGGGATCATGGTGGAGAGGTAATTACAAGCACAGAGCAGGAGAGCAGGGGGGGACAAACACAGGACAACACCACAGTCTGTGCTGGCTAAGGCCCTGCAGACAAGACAGAAAGACAGCCGACGAGACGAGTCAAGACCTCTTTTGGTGCAGCACAGGTCAAGACCTTATGTACCACATGTGCTGAATTTAACAGTTTGTGTAACATGAGCAGAGTGTTACTGCATTTAACTGCACTTGTAAGTGTAATATCCATGACTTTGGTCAGCTCTGAAATTTCCATCTACTGCCGCCGTCCTCTCAAATCTTAAATTTGCGCATTATTTTGTTTTATGAGCAAGGTATTCTCATCAGGCAGCATCCTACTACACTATTAGGTGAACGTGGCAAATTATACCTGGTAGATATCAGCATGTTAGCAATGTTATTGTGAGCATAATAACACTGAGCTCAAAGCACCATTGTGCCTAATTACAGCCTCACAGAGCCTCTAGCATGGCTGCGGACTTTTATGTCATGTTTCCACTGCATGGTACGGCTCAGCTCCACTCCTGCTCTTTTATTTTGGTTTTTGATTGTCAAAAGCAAGCTGTAATTATACAGTGGAGGGAAAACACTTGCAAACACTTGCAGTGCAAACGTTCCTCTGTTGGGTTGCAGATGAAAGGATTGCGAACAGAAAGGATATCTATCACGATTAGCTAAAGGATACCGTCATTGTGGGGTTACTGCTGGAAAAAGAAATTAAGAAAAGAACCTTGTACTAAGAGCGTAAGTTTGGCCGAGCTGTACCATGCAGTGGAAACAGTATTAGTCTTGCGCAGTAAAGCTGCAGCATATTGATTAAGTCACATTATTACATGGCTTTATTCTCATTGGTCAACAGACGACCGTTGCTATGGACAAAGTTCTGATCACAGACTCTATAGGAGCAATAAAATAGTTTTTAAATCCATAAAATGTTTTTTTGACCTAATGTTTTGTGTCAAATTATTGATTTTTTTAAAAAAAGTAGCCATGTAATAAGCAGGATAATGTACAGTGAGCAGGTTATTATCGTGTAATAAACCCCTTCAGGATGATTCAAGACCAGCAAGTCCTGCATCACCTAGTCAGGGTTTTTAATTCGGTCTGACAACGAACAGTTGGACTGTTTATCCAAATACTAGGCAGTGGCAGCAGAAACATTGCATGAGAAAATCAGAATGCATAAGATCATGTTTCCAAATAAAAGATAACTGGGGAACAATGACTCAGCGCTGGTGTTAATTGTTAGTTTTAAAAAAAAAAAGGAAATATATTAGCAATAAAAGTGGAGAATTTCAAATTATATATCACTTTATCCTCCAGGCTAACTGGTCACAAAAAACAGAACAAAATATTTAACTGATATGTCTCCCTGATATTAGCATAGGAAGTGTTTACATAAGTTATAATGCAATTAGCACTGTAATTAGAGAGGGGCTTCTGAGTCAGTTGGGTTGTGTGTGTGTGATTATTCACCGCTCTAAACTAAGTTCACATAACGCAACTGCCTTTCACATAGACAATTTCAGCAAGAGCCCCCAAATCCACAAAAGAGCAGCTTTAGCGAGTTTAAGAGCTCTCAAAACACACGGATCTGCCACAAACACACACACACACACACACACACACAGCATGCTGCACCCACAAGTGTGTGTTCCTCAAAGCCAAATAAATACACAAGAGATCAAAAAATGTCCACTTTAAGTCCATCACAGCAAAAACCAAGGCATCAAAAACACTTCCAGCCCATGAATTAACCAGTCTGGGCAGACAAACCGTTGCCGTTCTGGATAATTTAAAAAGCCAAATAAAGCAACATCAGGGAATTAAACATGGAGCCACAGAGAGGGAAAAAAGATGGAAGGAACTTTAACTGTGGTTATAACTTGAATGAGCCATGCATGCAGTTAGCCATTAACTACAGTGACATAATACAGCTCCACTTGGCCTAATATAATGCTATTAGTGGCTCAATCGCTCACCATTACACATCCCCCTGCCATGAAAGAGTCCATTTTACTGTGACATGATGCACAAAGCAGTGAGGCAAATATACTGACTTTATACAACCCCCGATTCCAAAAAAAAAAAGTTGAACTCATTACAAAGACAAGATATTTCATCTTCAAACTGATTCACTTGGTGGCTGCAACATGCAGCATTAAAAAAAGCTGGGGTGGGGACGTGTTTAACACTGGATGACATCACCTTTTCTTGCGTTTGGGAACTGAAGACACTGCGGAATGTGTCTTAGCATCGTCTTGCTGATAGATGTTGTCTGGATGGCAGCATTTGTTACTCCAAAACCAAAACGGGGACTTAACAAAAGTGCAAGCTACCCATGTCGTGTGCACTTGCCCATCCCCATACTGTACCATCACAGATGCAGGGTTTTGAACATTGTCCTGGAGGACACACACAATGGACACGCTTACCCAACTTTTTTGGAACGTGTTGCAGGCATCAAATTCCGTAAAAGTGAATATTTACACACAAAAAAAGAGATTCTTGCTAAAATGTGAATCCTGATTTTTCCCCTATGAATTGAAATCACAGTCTTCTCACATGATTCTTATTTTTTTCAACATGAATCTTTATTGCACTCTTAGACCCACGAGTACAAATACTTAACTGAATAATAAGCTGAAAAGATTCTTGCGTTTAGTTTTTTCGGGATTGGGGGTTGTGCTTAAAAAAGACGGCCGGGATGACAGCGGGGCCAACGAGCCGTTTATTTATTGAACAAGGTCGTTCCTAATTAAAGAACGAGAAAGAAGGTGAAAGAGATGGAGAAGTTGTTTCTTTTAAGCTGCACATCACTCTTACTGCCCAGAAGCCATGCCAGCATAACTGACAGGAACAGGCCCACTGCACAGTCTGCCACTGTCCACTGTGATTATTGATTCCCTCAGGGTCCCTGCCTCTGTCTCACTACTTCCACAGAACAGCCCCCCCTTCTCTCACTCTCTCTCTCTCTTTACCAGGCTGGCAGCCATGCACTGTGTATCTCACTGGCTGCTCCAACTGCACCCTGCAAATTCCAGCTGGTTTCTGCTTGTTTTGCCTCTTTGTTAGGACTCACATTTTTTGTTACTCAACCCACGTAGTGAAAGATTTAAATCTGATTTATATTCCCTCTAATTAGAAGTTACACAGCTTGAGCATGACGCTGCAAAACTCGACATAGCACTGGCTTTGTAGAGCAGCGCTGCCATATCCCCAGATCTCAGCAGTAAAGCTGGTGTGTAAAATGTTATAACTAATAAGCCCCAAATTGTTTATAATTAATATTTTTTTAAAAGTTAGTGTCTTGCGCCATTTTAAAGCCTCCCCCCTTAAATTTCCAGCGACTGTAACCAGTCAGTTAACTGCAAGGGCATCAATAGCTTAAATGTTTTAAATCTTACTAATACTGGTAATTTTTTTTTTTGTGCAAAAATTAGTGCAATTTATGTCCACGCCACTGTTGTACATGTGGACGCTGTCTGGCAGAGCAGATGGAGGACATCAGATTGAAAACTAGAAAACATTTTCTCCATAAAATATGATCCAGCTTCACCCAAAATCAGTGACGTAGCTGGTGGTGGGTGACTTAAAGCGTTAAAATCGTAGAAGTCAGTGCGGCAACAAAATTATTTTGAAACTGTTACGTTCTGGTTGAAATGTTTTGCTTTAAAAGGCTTGTGTAGGTATTGGTGATGCCAGAACAGCCACTACTTGTTTGTACTTTAGAGCGCCTTAAAGCTCGATCTGACTTTACTTGCTTTTTATAAACAGTTTTTCTGACATCCTATTCTTTGACATAAAATCAAATATCATTTGTATGCAACTAATACTTATGTATATTTATTGTGTTGATAGCCTCAGGGAAATTGAATTGTTTAAAGACATAATTTTCCTCAATATTTTCCTCAGTGGTTTTATATAATCTGCCATTATTTCCTTGACTAATCATTTAAATCTGAGATAAAAGAGAAAAAAAAAATCCCATTTGACATTCATATAGCTACGAGTCCAGGCCAAAAAGTCTTCTCATTTGAGAACTTGAAACTTTGTGCAGTCATTTGAAAAATGACTGAAATGATTAATCGATAATCTTAATTAAATTTTGATTAATTGTCTAATCTTTTCAGTCCAAGAGAGAAACACCAACTATTATGGAGTGTAAACTCTGACAACAATTTTTCGCTCAGACAGATATCTGAGAGGATAAATGTGACGGAATTAAACTTTTTCCTTCTTGTCGACAAATGTCATGAAAAGCCAAAAAGTTGAGCTGTTTGTCATCCTCAGCAAATGCACTATTTACCACCGTCTGAGTAATGTTTGCTTAAAAAGAAAAACAGTGCCCAGCTGTACTGCAATTCCTGAGGGTTTTTTTTTTTTTTTAAATGAAACAAATAAGAACCAATTGGCTTGAGGCTGAGTGCCACGAAGAAAGGACGGGGACGCCAAAAATACTGAGAGGCAGACGAATACATTGTTGGTTTTTGCCTTTTCCTGGGATTTGATGACAATTGAAATATAAAGAAATCCGCCAGACACCCTCCCCTTAAATCTGCGGATCAGGTTTATTTATATCCGCTCAGGAAGATTAGGACATTTGTCTTTGCTAAAGATCCAAGTCATGCATACCTCCTGTCTTGACTATTGTAAATGTCCTGTTTGCTGTCCTCCTACTAGCATTAAGTAAAAAAGCCTTTCCTGTCTGCAGCTTGTTTGATATCACCACATTCCACCCGTCTTTTGTCTCCTATAGGCTCCTGCTTGCCTTTAGAGCGGATTTATACATTTTATCGGTCAGTTTAAAGTTCTGATGGGCCTTGCACCTGTGCATATAATACTTTACCTCGTGATTGTCAAAATAAGGAAGCATATCCCCCTCACTCATTTTCAATCCTTGGAAAACCCTGCTGTTTTTTACTGAGATGCAAACCCAGTGTGCAAGCAGTTGCAGCACCCCCCCCTCCTCCACCCCAACGGAGCGTTTGCTGTATTTTTAGACGAGCTGCTATCCATCATTCAGTCAAATTACGACAGAACGATTATTACAGGGGATTTCGAGCTCTGTTTTGACAATCCTGCTGACTCAAAAGTGATGGATTTTTAAAAAAAATGTTGCATACCGTATGCATTTTACACACGTCAGAAAGGACTCCTACATACATGGACACGCTCTCAATGGAGCTAACCTCAATTACTGACACTGCTTCTTACAATGACAAAAGAAAAGGTGTAACACTGAGTAATCCTACACTTTACAAGAGTGTCTTTAAAATGGTCTATGGCTGCCAGCGTCTATTATGTGTTCTGTATTTTTGTCTTTCAGGCCTTAAAAGCAGTCCATTTTTGGAAATCTGATGCTTTGAGCGCCACATTTTCTGTTCTTTCTATTATGGGTTGCTTTGTAAGGGTTTGTGTATGTTCTCATTTTTGAGCTTCTTATGGTTTGTGCTGGTTTCCATGACTGCAATGGTTTCCATGACAGACTTATAATGGATTCAATTAGGAAGCTCAGTGGGTTTCCTAATGATATTCCCATTAAAAATATACACAATTTTGTAAAAGCATACTTTTTTTTCTCAGCGGGAGCCGTGACAATGCTCAAAGGCACCTGGCATTCAAATATTTTTCTCCAATGTCAAGATAGATGTGTGTGGTCTACCTGACAAATACTCCTCTTATGACCAAAAGTGCCTCGGTGAACAGAGGAGTGCGCTCACTGTTGCGTAAAACCCAACAAATGGAGGAGTGTGGGAAAAAAAATGAGTTTTCTTATGACGGAGATAAAAATGGAGAACGGCTGCGGCGCAGCGCAGACCCCCTCCGTCCCTCGCCGCCATCCATCAGCCTTGAGATGAAGACTTTCAGGAGATGCATCGTTGTCTGCCAGCTGTTGTCAACAACCCTCTCTATCCCCGTCTCTCTGTCTTTTGAAAATCTATTTCTCTCTATTTTCTAACCTCTCGGGAGAGGCTCTGTACAGTCAAGTGAAGCGTGTGCCATGCATGTTGTACACAGCAGGGTTCCAAATTGAGGAAAATATGATCCCGATGACATTTTTAAAAATTAGACAGGATGGCTTAGATCGTTACGATTTCAAATTCGTTTATATGACGTTTTCCTGATCTGATACAGAAATGGTTAAGGTTTGCTTAAACACAAAAACTACTTGGTTAAACCTCTGAAAATATCAAAGTGTGCGTTAAAACATGACATCCTGTGGCGGCAGGGGCAAAAAAATATAAAGGGCACCCTAGTGGGCGTTTGATCATGTTTTGTCCACTGAAAGGGCAGCTTATCAGGCTCTTAGCTATGTTGAAAAGGCACTCTAGAGGGCCCTAGAATGCCATTTCAGCAGCGTTTCTTCAAACATGGGGGCACCAAGGGCAATTGCCCACCTACGCTCAAGTTCTTTAGATCACCACTCACTACATACCTTATATCCCTTACAGTTAAGACAAGAATAAATGTGGCTGCTTGAGGTTCATGGTCAATAACACATAGGTCAAATTAAGCATTTCAACAAATGATGCCGTCTTTGCTTTTGCGAAAGAATAAAATAAAAGGTCGAAATGATTTTCAAGTCAAGGTTGAACAAGTCCTCAGAGAAGCCACTTTCACAGGTTAGATGTTTGCGTTAATGCGCTCGCAGAAAACGCTCGGGCTTCTATATTTAGTCGCATGTAAACACCTCTTGAAACGTCTTTATCCTGGCAACCTTTTTTTTTTTTTTACCCCTGAAGAGAACAAAATGCCTGTTTGTGAAGATTAAAAGAGGCTCTAAAATTAGTGTGATGTGGTTTTCACATCCTCTATAAAAATGATTAATCAAACCTCTTGGAAAACCGCCTGCCACAAGACATCTTGCAATCAACTCGAGTAACTGGTACTCAGGTCATGATTCAAAACCGAGAGCGGGGCAACAGAAGTGAAAACACACTTCAGCGTTTCCTATCAAAGTCTTGACAAATGCATTTATTCATGTAGTCGGACTAATTATAGGTCAACACAGATTTCTCTGTTCACGTGCATTAAAAGGTCATGACTGAACTACACGTAATTGAACATGAGGATAAAAGAATTCCACTTTTAGAAAAAGATGAAACACTTAAGGGTTCACCTACAGGGAAAAAATATAGAACTAATGAAGGTGCCAATATTGCTTTTTTGTTTTTTTCTTTTATAGAGTGTAGCTAATAGGTTCAAATGTGCCTCGGAGGATGTGGAAAAGAGCCTGTGCTGTGTTTGGCGCAGCACACAGAAGGTTTTGAAAGGAGCAAACTAAATTTAGACAGGTTGAATTTGACACAGACACACACGATTGCGCATGCGCACACAGACACAGTCATTAGGCTTTCAACAAACATCATCTGGGT
Source organism: Lutjanus campechanus (assembly GCA_027495735.1). Taxonomy (NCBI): domain Eukaryota; kingdom Metazoa; phylum Chordata; class Actinopteri; order Lutjaniformes; family Lutjanidae; genus Lutjanus; species Lutjanus campechanus. Next base: position 27,149 of record JAJHUR010137440.1, on the reverse strand, counting down.
GGAATGATGAGTCTTTAGCGAGATGCATTTGTTTCCTTCACATTACTGGAGACAGGAAGGTGGGGGTGGGGGGGATGAGGGGAGGGCTGGTGGCGGCAGGGAAGAAGGGGGGGGGGGGGGGGGAGGAGGGGTGCTATTGATATGCCCCATGTGGTGCCAACACCTGACTAATTTCATGCAGCCATTCAAATGACTGCCTCCTTTGGCTCATCTGTGCTTCCTGCCGACTCCCCGCCGAGCACGCTCACGGAGGAACAGGTCAATGCAAATGAGCTGCAGACCTTTAAAGACTGTATTTAGGGGACAAGTCCGCCTTATTTGATAGCCATGCGTAACTGGATACTACTTATCGAGGATGAATTTGAATAATTTCTGCCCGGCAGAACCCCAGTCGACTGTTTCCTTTCCAGTTTCCTGCTAACTCTCCCTAAGTAGCTAATGATAATGTATTTTATTTTAGCTAGTTGGCTCGCATCTTGCTAACATTATCTTTCAGATGTAACTAGCTAGCTAGCAATAGCTTACATGAGCTAACTACATTAAAACAATAACAAAAGACATAGTTTGATGACATCTGAATTAGCGTGGGTTTGTTGGCCTTGTTTTCTAAATCGTTAAACAACCGCTGATGAAAATCTGACATGATGAATCATGTTCATGGACGATGTATTAAGTTTTATTCGTGGTACGTTTGGACATGGTCAGTATTTCCAGAAGTTATAGCAACTAGCATCCTGCAGGAAATCCAGTTACCTTCAATAAATTACAGATTTTTCACGGTTTGACTGAAGTTGGAAATATTTAGGATAATGCAAGTACACAAGTCAACAAAATATACAACATACTGTATATCCGGTGTTTTTATCCAATGGTTTTCTTTTAAACACAGACAAACCTAGCACATACTATATATAAGTACAGGAGAAAGGAAAGAAGGAAGTTGACCGAGGTTCAACGAGGGGTGGGACTTAGTGAAGGTCAATTAAGGCTCCGTTCCCTTCCGGTCAAACAGAGTCGTTGTGCTGCTACTGTGCATGTTGGCTCACTGGAAAGGCTCTGCTACACTAAATGGAATGGTCAGTCATCAGTAATACCTGTGTTTACCCTACTCTTTCATATCATTATGGCTGATGTAAAAAAGATCTAATTTCACTGTTAGAAACTGGA
>JAJHUR010137440.1:0-25962 GCA_027495735.1 Lutjanus campechanus | reverse complement strand
TGGGGGGGGGGGGGGGGGGGGGGGGGGGGGGGGGGGGGGGGGGGGGGGGGGGGGGGGGGAAAGAGGGGGGGGGGGGGGGGGGAGGAGGGGTGCTATTGATATGCCCCATGTGGTGCCAACACCTGACTAATTTCATGCAGCCATTCAAATGACTGCCTCCTTTGGCTCATCTGTGCTTCCTGCCGACTCCCCGCCGAGCACGCTCACGGAGGAACAGGTCAATGCAAATGAGCTGCAGACCTTTAAAGACTGTATTTAGGGGACAAGTCCGCCTTATTTGATAGCCATGCGTAACTGGATACTACTTATCGAGGATGAATTTGAATAATTTCTGCCCGGCAGAACCCCAGTCGACTGTTTCCTTTCCAGTTTCCTGCTAACTCTCCCTAAGTAGCTAATGATAATGTATTTTATTTTAGCTAGTTGGCTCGCATCTTGCTAACATTATCTTTCAGATGTAACTAGCTAGCTAGCAATAGCTTACATGAGCTAACTACATTAAAACAATAACAAAAGACATAGTTTGATGACATCTGAATTAGCGTGGGTTTGTTGGCCTTGTTTTCTAAATCATTAAACAACCGCTGATGAAAATCTGACATGATGAATCATGTTCATGGACGATGTATTAAGTTTTATTCGTGGTACGTTTGGACAAGGTCAGTATTTCCAGAAGTTATAGCAACTAGCATCCTGCAGGAAATCCAGTTACCTTCAATAAATTACATATTTTTCACGGTTTGACTGAAGTTGGAAATATTTAGGATAATGCAAGTACACAAGTCAACAAAATATACAACATACTGTATATCCGGTGTTTTTATCCAATGGTTTTCTTTTAAACACAGACAAACCTAGCACATACTATGTATAAGTACAGGAGAACGGAAAGAAGAAAGCTGGCCGAGGTTCAACGAGGGGTGGGACTTCATGAGGGTCAATTAAGGCTCCGTTCCCTCCCGGTCAAACAGAGTCGTTGTGCTGCTGCTATGCATGTTGGCTCACTGGAAGGGCTCTGCTACACTAAATGGAATGGGACCTTAATTAGTATCATCAGTAATACCTGTGTTTACCCTACTCTTTCATATCATTATGGCTGATGTAAAAAAGATCTAATTTCACTGTTAGAAACTGGATTTCTTATGCAGGCTGAGAAATGAGAACACTTATGAGCTATTACACCGTTTTGTTGTATTTGTAATCGCTGAACACATGTAACACTGGTACAGCCTCAAAGCTACAAGGCATACGAAATGACACAAAATGGATTTGACATGTCAAGAATCAAAATTGTAAGACTTGTAAGGTACTTATTTCAATGGGAATGGGAAGTGGGGTAGCAATTTAAACAACGGGATATTCTTGTCAAAATGGTCAAAGGCGCACCCTTACATATCCCTTCAAATTGAGCCCTGGAAGTACGCAGGCCTGTGATGCATAGGAAATGATCACTTTTCAAGGGGTACAATGGAGAAGTACTTTCCTGTTCTAATTTACCATTCAAGTGGACCTACTGGAGCACAAATGGAGCTCCAAGATTAAAAATCATCCGCTTGTGACGAGCGCTGGTCATTATTGTGAAACGGTATAATATATAACGCTTGTGGTATGGAGTACCAATACACATGTGTACTCTCCACTCCATAAAGTACGTGAGCATCATACCGGTGAGATGTTTTAATTGCTCTGATTAAACAGATCCAACAGTGGTGGACAAGCGCATATTCTAGTTTGTTGTTGGTGTCTGAGAATTAAATTAAAAAGTAATTTATCCAATAAAGACTTTGGCCATTTGGACGAGTTAGACAGATGATATCAGATGCATGACAATAAAAAAACAGAGGGAGAGAGAGCAACTGACCAAATTGTTCAAAACAAGCTATTTGTATGCAGAGTGTGACACCCACATGGAAACAGGAACCCAGCATTCATCATTTTATTTATTTGTCACACCACAGCCTAACCAATGTGTACTGAGGGTAAATGAAACTGGATAAAAATACATGGAATATAGTTGTAATTGAGCTGTATGGGAGTTAAATAGTTAATTTCCCCCATGAAAAGAGCTGAGATGGCGCAGTTAATGCCGCATCTTCCCGCCATTTATATTTAGCAGAAAGAGTTGTTTTGGCTCAAGGAAATGTGCTGCATGGACATGTCAAAGCTGGGATTTAAATTGCTGGACACAACATAGACAAAAGATTGCTATAGATGGGAACAAAACAAACCAGTCACACAAAAATGAGGAAAGAAATTATGGCCATGCTAGCAGCTTTGTGAGGCCGTATTTGGAGCTAAATGTTAATGTCAGTCTCCTAACATGCATGGTGACAATGCTATCTTAATACAGCTCTTCGTTTCTTTGCCAGAAGTGCCTGGTTCAAGTTATGCCCATGCTAACAGCTTCCACCCTAAACGCCGTGTCCTAATTAAAAGTTACAGTTGCTAATCAAAATGTTGATTGCATCCAAATATTCTTTTCAGGTTGCCTGGTGGAGATCTTAGCGCACGCTTCTAGTTAATCATGTTTTTGGAAAATAAATGTCATTCATTGTCAGACCTAAAATGTTTCAGCAGCCCCCTTTTTTTGTTGTTGTTCTGGTTTCATTTTGACAAAGATTTTGGGGTAAACTCATTATGTTACTCCCTTTGTTTCTCTAGACATTAAGTAAAGGTCGTAGCAGCAGGTAAAAATGTTCACCATCTTAGTTTAGCATGTCAGACGGCATGCAAACATGAGCCAATTAGCGCTAAATAAAAAGCTCAGCTGTGGCTGATGGGGAAGTGAGTTTCGTGACATCCATTCAGCATGCTGTCAAGACATTTCACTCAGAACCACAAACATCAACTTTATTAAGCTACACTGTCTGGAAAACAATGTTTTGTACCAATCCATTTGATGTAGAAAACGTTTCATCGGCTGGGTGAAAATTTTGACCTGCTGGTGGCACTAGACGGCAAAATGGCGGGGAAATCAAAGTCATGAGGATTCATCTCTGGGGACAATAAATGTCCGTTGTGCAAATTTCATGGGAAAACATCCGATAGCGGGTGAAATGTTCCCAAGAGCCATGCTGCTGGCATGCCAAAACACCGGAGACTGGTTTTAAAAATCTAGGCATGGCGGCTTAAAGGACTCGGCTGACTTTTAAGTGAGGAAGCTGTTTTCTCACTTCAAAAGACGGGACTGAATCTACAATCTTCAGTGTCTTGAGAAGTTATCTTTGAGCAGGTGGGAGCAGTGTGGGCGTAGAAGGAGCAGGTAGGATTAAAACAGGCTTCAGGCACAAAAAAAAAAAAGCAACAGGGAGGCAACGAGCAAAGGGAAACACAACTAAGATGGGACAGACAGACAGGCTAAACAGAATGAAGGCTAATGGGCGGGTATATATAGCAGGGAGCTGATGAGGGGAATTGGAAGCAGGTGTGGAGGTCAGGTGATGCTGAAAGACGGGGACACAGAGGACAGCTGCTGGACAGGGACAGAATGACAGTAACTCAAAGACAGCTAAACCTGCCCTTTCTTGTTTAGGAGCTATGAAATTATATAGTTAAGTCCTCTGGAATTATGCACATTTTATGACAGAGAAGAATTAAAGCTTAACTTGTTTGTATTCACGCCAGTCCAGGAGAAACACTTTATACTCGCGAAACTCCAGGTAGCCATAAATATGTATTTTGGAAGAAACCGAGCAGAAAAATGCTTCCCTACCAAACCCCCTGCCACTTTTTGTGCTGTCAGTTCATAATGGAATTCAGCAAAGAGGAATGAGAAATAAGAGTTTATTTTCAGAAGTTATGAATCTATGTGACTCTGCAGAAAGTTTAAATAACTGAAAAGGTGCTCCACTCCACGTATGATCGATATACTTGAAACTAAACACTGAATATTCAGAATTGTTAGTACTTTAATAGTGAATAAAACTTGCTGGTTCATATTTAAGCCCCATCGTCCCGAAATTCCATGCAGCCATGAAGGCAGATTGCTGAGATTTAATTATTAAAGTGTTGATTGACAGTGTATTTTAGTATGACTGGAGCTGAAGGTAGGCAAAGACCAAAATAACAAACCAGAGCAGCTCTACCAAGGACTGATCAACAAGTGAGGAGTTCATTTGCGAAAGCAGATAAAGACCAATTTTAATATGAATAAACCAACACCAGTTTGATTGAATGCACAATAAAAAAAATAATTTAAAAAAGGTTTTATGAAAAGTAAACAGAAAGAGAAAGATATCTTACCAAAACAAACCAATACCTGTCTGATTGATATTCCTCAGAGTACAACCCAAAAAACATGACTTAGGAAAATAAATAGAAGAGGAGATATCTGGATTCGCAAATCAACCGTTCAAGCATAACCTGAAAAAAAAAAAAATCAAAACAAAAACTAGCTTAGATAAACATCTCCTTTGCCTCGAGCAGACAACATCTTGGGAATTTATGTTATTATATTTGATTGATTTAACAATCCATAATGAAATTGCTTCCAGTTTTTTGAGCAACATTTTGATCTAACAGAGATGTTCGTTGGGCGTTTTAGCTTTGATTTGATTTGACGTTCGCCTGACGAAGATTAGATCAGTTAGATCGAAAATTTGACCGTACCTGAGAGGATCTGTGTTAGACTGAAATGTCATTCGATAAAATTTGCTTAGAGGGGCAATATTTCGATCTAACCGAGATCTGCGTCAGGCATTGTCAAATTTGATTGAATCTCTGATCTCGAAATGAAATTCGACAATGCCTGACAATGATCTCAGATAGATCAGAACATTGCTTAATGGAACTGCTGGGAGATATCAGTTCAGTCTTTTTTTTTTTAAACAGATTTTTTATCTGAGTTTTGATCCAGCATCTGTAAAAGTCTTTGGACGCCCTCACAGGCCTATTTGCACACGCATGCATGCACGCACACACACGAGAGGCGCATCACGCATGCTTTCGCGGTGAAGCACATTACCACTCCAAAACTCACTCCCCGTTTTTTTCCAGCATTTTGGGAAAGAAACCGAACCTTTCTGCGGGCTTGAATTATGCTCTTTCAGAAAGTTGACTCAATCAGCTCAGTGGTGCAGTCATGTTTGAAGTACTCTTACCACAGGACTGAGGCTGATTTTTTTTTTAAAGCTGACTGCTGGACATGCCGAGCTGCAGGGGGGGAAAAATTCCGGCTTTGAATTGGCTGTCTTTGCTCCCAAGTACACATAGAATAGTGAATATTTAGTACTATGACTAAGTATCATCAGCGATCCTCTGAATAACTGATGATACTTAGATTAAGTATCTGAATAAGTGAAATCGTCTCACATTCTTATTACCTTTGTATCATATTTCATTATGTATACCACCACTAAAAGAGTGTTTCATTGGCAAAACATAATAATCTCATTATATCATTGCAGGTCTTTCTCTATTCATGACATTATAACATGGTCAACTTTTTGTTGGAGCTATTTTATCACAAACAAATCACTTTTTCTTCTTTCAGACATAGTTATGTGAGGTAAGTGAAGTGATCTGACCTTCTACCCTTCCAAACAAGTGCCCTCGCTGCAAATTATTTTGTGTGGATAACATTAAGAATGAGGCTCTCACTTACTCATCTCATCCTCTTTCAGACAGGAGAATACATCATCAGCGAAGTGCACAGGGTACAAAGACAGCTGGCTCCTCAGATTAATTTCACCATCTCCTTTTTCTCTCCTCCATGGAAAAATAATTCATTTACTTGATATTCAATGCAGGTGAATCTCGCCCACTTTTCTGTGACTCCGTTTCGCAAACAATCTCTCTGTCAAATAGACACACAGGAGCGTGCGCGAAATGCACAGACACACAATGTCAGGGACAATTGCTTTGACCAGGCACAGGGCCAAGGGCTGTGTAAGAACCGTAATTTCATCCTATTGCTTAGCTAGGTCACCTTATGCTTGACCTACCCATTGGTGTGTGTGTGCGTTTGTGTGTGTATGTGAGTGATTGTGTATCGCTCAGATAAGAATGTATCCACTGGCAAGGAACCATATGAGGTTTAATAGAATGGGAAAACACTGCTGGCTTCCGTAAGGGTAAGTTGAATGCCACGTATTGGTGACATTATAGGCTCATAACCTGCGTTGCTTGTTGTCTCTTCCTTTTATCATCTTCCACCTGCAATAAAAACATCCCTCAAAAAACAAGACCTTCAATCTGGTCTTAAAATCATGTTACTGCGATAAGAATCCCCGGCAAATTAGGTTAGATTTTATCAATTGAATTGCACTCAAAAGTTTATTCATTCAGAAAATGGTCTTTTCAAGCAATACTTTATTTTCTATTCATTCACTTCCCACATTTTCACGACTAAAAATCGGTCACTAGAACTACAATCTTCCTCCACCACCTTTACAGCATAATACTTGGCCAGACCGTTGTTAAAGGTGCAATATATATGAGAACTGAGCACCTATCAAATTCATGCTCACGAGTAACTACAGCTAACTGTAGCTGCCGTTATCAACCAACTCAATCACAGCAACAGCAGCCATTTTAACAAGAAATAGAGTTGCAGTATGTATTGTATGAATTAGCCACCTGTCAAATTCATACTCCATTGATGTGGGGTAGCATAACACCAGAATAATCACTAACTGTTGCTAACTGTAGCTGCCATTAGATAGTTACTGTAGCTCAACAGACAACAGCAATGTGATGCTAATTAAGGACCAAATATCACCTCTTGAGGTACAAAGTGAGATTAAGAAACAGGACAGGCTGGGGCTAGCTGATTAGCATGCTAACTTCAGTAGATATCTCAGCCATAAAAATTTGAAATAAAGGCAAAATTGTTATTTTTATTTACATTCTGTTGATAATTTTAGTTAATTTTCCAGTGTACAAGATTTAGGGGGGATTTATGTCAGATGTGCATAAACATGTTCTCCTCAGTATATGATCACCTTGTTGTCTTTTTCTTACCCTAGAATGAGCCATTTATATCTACAGGAGTCACAAATCCTCTTCCAGGGATGCTGCTATGTTGCACCGCCGTGTTTCTACAGTATCTCAGAATGCACAAACCAAACACTGGCCTTAGATACGGCTAACGCTGGTTCGCCTACATGGCTGGAAGGAGAGAGCAAGGTTTGCTATCTGCAAGCTCGCTGCCAGATACACGCTGGTCCTTTAAACTAACATTTTTAAATATTGCACCTTTAAATCTTGTTTAAAACATTTATCTCCAATGCTTTTGACTGATCCAGTGTATGCTTAAAACCATTTAGTTATTCCTGTTACATCCTTTTTCATTTTTAAAATGATTTCCGTCCCTTTAAAGGGTGGTCTTCGTGCAGTATTTCCTATTTAGTGTTTTTAAAGCACCTTGAATTTTCTGTATATATCAAAGTGTTCTAACAAACTGGTCTTTCCTTTATCTGGCATCTTTATGTAAAGGGAATTACTTCGTTTATTTTCCTATCTGCTTCCCCGATAGAGGTGATGAGCGACAAAATGGCTTCTCCCGACACAATGGCTCCATTTAAGAGACATTTCCATGGCATTTATGGAATGCTTTCAAAGCACCTGCAGTTACATTCATACACCATTTGCCTCCTATATCATACAGGCATGAGGGGCTTGTACATTCCATTGTGACCGGTCTGAATTGCTCAGCGGGGGAGCGAGATCTGAATTTAAAAGGCATTTCGTGGATTGACGCATTCAGCGCACTGACCCGCTTTCATGACCACATTTGTGAGGAACACACACACACACACACACATACACACACAAACGCAACATCTGAGGTTCAGGAGGCTACAGTAATGGTACAGTACTAAAAGCTATTTTATATCATATCACACATGACTGTACGGTCACGGGTTATTGTTGTTCCACACTGTCTTGTTCAGCAACAACAACCTGATACTAAATTAAGATTAACCCCTAAAAACAAACAATTTTTAGACAATAGCTGTTGTTACATGAACAATATGAAAATATAACAGAAGAAGAAGTGGTTCCACCTGTTAATGCCACAGTTTTAAAGACGCACCCCATATTGTGTCCCTGGAACAATATTTAGCTGTGTTTCCCCCGAAAGTGTCCCAAACTTTTAGTCCCAGGAACTAGTTTTCAAGAAAATAAAAGGTTCCTTCAGACGAGAAGATTAGGCAAATTAATCTTTTCACATAAAGTTCTATGTTCTTTTTGTTCTTTTGGGACTTTTTGTGGTGCAGATAATGTGGATTCTGATCTCTGTGGTGGAAACACACAAGTTCACAGTCCCTGAGGAAAGTTCCTGCAGTGGAAACATGGTATTTGTGTTTTTTTTGCTGTCTTTTCTAATATAATCAGCAATCTCAGGGGCACATTCTTCTGCTTCCCTCCCAGAAACTCGTTCATGTCAATGAATGTTACTCCCACGAGGAGCGATAATTTTTTTCTACTCCAGAGGAAATAAATTGTGTAGGACATGCAGGGTCAGGGTCAGGTCAGACCTCTGACCTGAAATAAAAATCAGAAACTTTTGCTTGTTTGACATTCCCAAGCGGAGTTGCAAAAAACGCTGGAGCCAGTCTTTGGGTGCATATAAATAAATATATAAAAGGTATAATGGCTCATTCTAAGGTAACGAAAACACAAATCTTATTTTCATACATATCATTTCTATCCCACTAAGTTTTACACTCTGGCCCTTTAAAATGTCTTCTGCAACTATGACCGCCTCTCCCTCCCTGAGAGTAAGATTACACAGATAATTAATCATATGCTCTATTATTATTTTAGAAAGACATGAAAGCTATTTGGAGTGAAGCGACAGGCGACATGCGAAAACCTAGTGCCTTCATATAACAGTGTCACACTGATTTCACATCTCCCGCACTGCTAATGAGTGTATGGACAACAGCTTGAAGGGCACCGCTGATTTGTATGCAGGATTTGCCCACATACTGGTCCGAAAAATAACACAATAGGTGTTAACGGGCAAACAAAACTGACATTAAACTGACATCGTTTTAAATTGTGCAAATTAGCTATTTTGGTAATTTAACATTGCAGGGATATAAAAGGGCAAATGATAAAAGGAAGCCAATAATCCATTTTTGAAATGTTTTGCCTCGTCCTAGACTGATGATATTTTGCTAAACTGTAATGGGGCACTACATCACTGATTTCTCCAATTTTGGTGCATAATTTGTACATTGACAAAAGACCAGAAACGAGCTGTAAGGACGAGTCCTGGAAATCCACTGACTAAAGGAAAAAGAAATATTTGTGCTGCATGTGTAATCTCTGAGATAAATTTAACCCAGGAATTCCCAGGATAATTTGTCCAGGGAATTACTTGTGATTCGCATGCACCGAAACACAAAAACAGATACATAAACACAACAAATCTTATTCCATCTGCAATCCCCACTGTGCACGGGCAATAACAGTCAATGCTCATAATGCATTCACAGAATCCGCTCCGATTTGCATTGCACACAGGCATCAGCTCCCCACCCAAACACTAAAATAATCAGCATAGCACTCGCATTATCAGCCAGTTCATTCATTAGTAATTGTTTCCACATGACTTTCAATCGCGCAACTGTCAGTCTTCTCAGACGGAATAAGCCGTCTTCTGCTGGCATGTGGAAAATAACCCACCAAATGGAGCCAGAAAAAATAACTGACAAGCCGGGTCCTAATTCAGAGGCCTGCATCTTAGACGGTTTTTCGGCTTACGAATTTTAAAGCCTTAAAGGGCCAGTGTGTGGGATTTAGTGGTTGTAGATGGCAACCGACTAAATGCCACTTGTGGATGTGAAACTCACAAGGAACGCAAAAGACCCTCTCGCGAGCCAGTGTTTTATTTGTCTGTTTTGAGCTACTGTAGAAGCACAGTGATTCAACATTGCACGATTCTTATTTTCAGGTAATTATACACTAATAAAAATTAATACATTCCATTCCTGCCATATTCTGCCAATAGATCCCCCTATATTTTACACACTGGACCTTCAAGAACGCTGATATAGATCCGTAGATCTGCCAATCCATCTATAAGTTGTCAATTCTCTCTAAGTAATAAACTACATTTTTGAACAGCACAAAACCCATGTTGAATATGAAGCTGTCATGTGATATCTCCTGATTTTATAGGCTGAATGGACCGTCAAATGATTGACCAGCCAGTAATGGAGTGATGAATACCGACGGCCACAAGGGGATCATCAGCTGTGTCCTCTGAACTCAAGCGAAATGAGGCCAGTGTTGTCAAGACCCCCGAAAGCAAGAATGAGTCATGACCAAGACCAGAGTGTATCAAGACGGACTCAAGGCCAAGACTTTGAGGGGTCATGTCAAAGCGCAGTTGATTCAGAAATCAAACCAAGACCTTCAAAAAGTGGTCTTGAGACCGGTCTTGACACCAAGACCGATCTTGAGTACTACAACACTAAAGAAGGCTTCATTTGAGACTTCACAGGAGGTAGTTCCTGAATCAGGACAAAGTGTCAAATTGAATGAAAATGCTCTGAAAGCTCGAACAAACTGCCACTGCTTGATCGCACAAAATGTAACAGCAACACGGCTGATACAACTATTGATCACTACCAATGACTCAGTCATCATTTTGCAGGGTTCGCTGAGAATCCTGTCTTTTACAGCACCCTCTTGTGAGGCAAACCTGTCCACCCACTGACATTTGGACAACTAATGCTGCAGCGACGAATGAACTACCTGCAAATGCGAGATATTTCAGCCGCCGAGGCCAAAGGAGTTGATCTCAAGCCAAAACGGCCTGCTCAGCAAAAACCACTGCCTGGAATAATAACAGCAATAAAACACTTGCAGTAGGAGTACAGTATTTGATTTGATCAGCGACCCAGAAGAGGTTCTATGTCTTTAGAAACAACATCACCTCTTAAACATCAGATATTATTTGCCATATTTTGGTCCAATGACAGCCCCCAATTCTGGGACTCAGCCATCGCAGTCTTTTATTACTCTTAACATTAACTTCAGTGGAAGTTTCTGGGCAGCTTGTTTTTCTTGCAATCATTTTATCACAGCCTGGAAGCTCTCTGACACACACATACACACACTGAATAACTTATCCATGAGATTTAGTTGTCATCTTGCGCTGCTAATGGGGGAAGTGTGTTCAAACAGATGTTCCAGATATCTTTGCTTGGAGTGAAAGAGGCAGCAGAAATTGACTTAACTCGCTGTCTGCAAAGGAACAGGCATCGCCAAAATTTCACCATACTCGTAGGTGAAAAAAGACGAACCGTTTGTTATATAACCACCGAGATTAAACATGTTCAAAATTCAGTATTGATGTACTTCTGACACGTTCTTGAAGTTAAGCTGGGGGACTGGTGGAAAGATTAGATGGAAGAGTAAATGTTCAGAAATCGAATTCAAAGAAGACTCCGAGATGGGGGGACAAGATTGCATTTTGATTGAACAGTTTTGATTGCAGAGTCTATTAAGATAATGACAAAATATGAAAGAGCGCAGACTTTTGCTCAGGGATAATTTGGTGTGTGTCTAATTTGTACAGTTACGCCGCTGAAGTTCAAATAAACCATTACTACTGAAAGGAACAGTGGCAAAGAAACAACTTGTAGCAGATAGAAAACCATTTCGAGTAGACCTCTGGGATGCTTATCTTATTATATTCTTCCCTTTTACATCTCCCAAGCATCTAAAATTACATTTTGCTTGCCAACACCCCGGTTTATTTCCAGAAGGAGAATACTTAGCATCAAGCAAAGCCACTTTGCTCATGGCTAACCTTCAGGGAACAAAAATGCACTGAGAAAGTTTGTCATAAAAGGCACAAAGAAGGTTCAGAAAAGAAGGAGCCCCAGGAAACAGATTGCGTAATCTCACCTTGATGTAAAACCTGAACAGAGATGATACAAAATGGGGGGTAATGTCTGCTTTTTGTGTTGCGGTCCACATTGCGCCTAACTGTAATTACATTGCCACCATTGTGGCATGGTTGCCATGGAAACGGTTTAGAAAGTCATTCAGGAGTGTGTTTTCTGCAACAGGTTGTCTGTGCACAAAGAATGTGCTGATAAACAGCTGGATGTGCAGTTTATTTTTGACAGCATTGTTGACTAGTTATTACTTATTATCTTAATGTCTAGACGATCTTAATCAGTGCATATTTCTGCCACTGAAGCTGTCATTTAATCATTTTTTTATTCAAGACAAATTTGTGGGTGTCAAGACAACCTGATTGGTGTAGCATGGATTGTCATAATATTCCAAGGAGCAAAAAGGCAGTTACTTGCACAGTTACAATGACACTGCTCAGACAGACTAATGCTGTTTAATAATACTGAACTGCCTTCAGAGCCTGCATAGTGAAAACTAACAATGAACACTTTTCTAATCAGTCATATTTCATTTCCCACTGCGAATCTGAAATGAGCACATGTCAGATCAAAAACATTTTTGGTACACGACTGTGAGTGAGGTTTAGACACAATACAATGCAGTACCAGTACACAATATAAAATTCTTTTTTTTTTTTCTTTTTATAAGATCATATTTTGGGGGGTTTTAATTTAACAGGACAGCTTGTTGATAGAGAGGAATGGGGAAGAGTGAGGGGAAGACAATAATTATATTGCCACCACTGTTGCACAATCGTCACATAGACTTGCAAAGGGCCATAGGCCACAATTGAACCCACAGACCCATAACTGACCAATCAGAGGGCCCCCTGAGATTAGTTGGAATCAGAACTAGGTTAAAAAAGAGTCAATCCATATTTGAAATTAAGCAGAACTCTACTGCACAATTAAAAACAATTAAAAACAAAATTACCTAAAGTTTACATCAATATGGAGATAATTGCTCATCCAAATTAAAGTAAATAAATACATATTTGAGTGCTGTGTGGACATAGAAAGTATAAATACTAAATAAAATATGTGTTTGCTAGCTAGATAAAAAATTAAAGAGGTGCATTGTTTGCTAGCTAGCTATAAATTTAATGAAACATTATTTGCTTGGTAGCTAAAAAGTAAAACACAATTATATTGTTTGCTAGCTACCCCTTCCAAAACACAATATTGTTTGCTAGTTAGCAACAAAAGAAAAAAAAACTTGTGTGCTAGCTAGCTAGCTAAAAAGTCGGTTAGTCTGCTCATGAAGACTGGGCTGAGAAGCTCTAATTTTTCCTTTTGAGAAAAACTTGTTAGCTGGATTATAAATGCAGGGAAAGAAATAAGACACACATCATAAAACTAAATTTGGTCAAATTTGTCCCATAACTTCCTCCATGAAACTTACTTATTTTACTCAATCCATTTCAAACAGGCAGCTACATTAAAAGTAAAACCTCCTCCAAGGGTACGTTTAAAGTTTAATAGGAGGAAATAATAAACCATGACTTAGGCAGGTTTAATTAATCTTTACTGATGCAACCCAGTCTAAGAACATGTGGTGTTTGTCTTCGAAATGAAACTATTTCAGTCCATTACTGCATTGTCAGGCTCCTGCAGCAACTGATAGTGATGTACATGACAAATTTGATTTTGCTTTAATTCAAAAAACTTAAAGCAGCAGAGAGCCACTTATCTCTGAATCCCGCACATTGCATTTGCTTGACACCTCCTTAAATTTTGATTTATTAACTACTGGATTTACAGGGTCTTTGCAGATTTTTAGAAAGTGTTGTGCAGCAGCAGTGGAAACCAAGTCACATTACTCATGAAGAAAACCCTTCCCGGTATCTTTGCATGCTACTGATTGATTTATTAACACATAAACTCCAAATCCTACGTGGCGCAAAGCAAAACAAAACGAAGCATATATTTTATATTTATGAAGATGGACTTTTACTTGAAAGCTTTAGAGCCACAGTTCTCGGAGGCGTGATAAACACCTCTCATTATCCCCACAGTTGTTCTGGAAGTAGTTCCCATGTTTATGCCATTTGCATTAACCTTTAAACAAAAGAAATCCAAAGAAAAAGCAACATTTTCATCATCTTTAAACAACCAAAAATGTTTCCCAGCACCTCCATTCATGCCTGACGTTAATCCGATCGGTGTAAAAGGCGAGTGCGGATAATGTAGCCTATCAACCAGTGAGAGACCAGTTGCTCCAGCCCGGCCATTACCACAGCCACCTCCAATCTGCAGCCATGCAAAGATGACATGGACATTGTTGCTGTCAGCATGGCGCCAAGGACATGGAGCAACAGGGGGACACTATTTCCAGACAGCTATTGTTCACACTCACACAGAGAGGCCAAGACAGGTAGGGAACAGCTAGGCCTGAATGTGCTAACCGGCAAAGCCTTGGAGGGCACTCTGAGAGGGAGGGCGTGAGCGTGCCAAGAGCCACTCGCTTTGTCTCCTTCGCTCGAGTGAGGAGCGAGCCTTAAATACAACACAATCACACCTGTGAGCTTTTCAAATCTCTGGCAGCTTAAGGCCTCTCTAGAAATCAGAGCTGAAACAACCAGGATGTCTTGTGGTAAAAAGCAGGGTGTCTCTGTCGACGGCTGATAGGCAGCATTTTGGAATGGATAACTTGAGCAATTAAACACATTTTCGAAACTGGAAATGAATGTGGTCTTTCTTAAAAAAGGAGTGTGCTGGTGAGCTGAGGTGAAAATCTGCATCTTTTCTGCTTACCTGTCTGAACTGTACCTAAAATATTCCAGCATCATGCCACACTGACTTCAGTTATTTGACATTTTTACAGCAATTGTCCCTTCCTAAGTCCCGCCCCTTTTTGCTCTGTGCTCCTATAACAGTTGTGCAAACTTGAACCTTCTTTTCCTGTAAAACTTACATGTAGGGTCACAGCTTAAGTTACCTAACATACAACTACAACAACAGATTTATGTTGACAAAGTGTACCATCCCCTTGTAATGTCTTCATAGGAATGAGACAACAGCAAGACATAGTTTGGTAGCAAGGCCAACATAACATGTTACACAATAAGCCAGTTGTATTACAATGATGTCCACCATGACCTCTGCCCCCTCGCAGTGTATTTATCATGGCCTATGAATACATATATAACACACCTTTATAGATCTCCAAATGGCAAATTCAGGATTGGTTTGGAATCCTTTCAAATCCTGCTATTCTCTCCATCTGTTGAAAGGCCGACCAAGGTTGACTCGTGTTTTTGCCCACGGTCCATTTTTCTCTTTGCTTATCCTCGTAACCACACAACATGACGTCAAAAATAAAATTCTCCACAGATAAATCTTCTCTTCCTTCCTTTAAACTTTAATTTTTCGTCGTCACAGTCACCTCAGTGCTTGCTCTTGGTGGGAACAATTGGGTTTATTAAGAGTATGGTCTAGACCTGCTCTATTTGAAAAGTGCCCTGAGATAACTTTGTTGTGATTTGGCGCTATACCAATAAAATTGAGTTGAACTTATAATTCACTATCAAATTGCCAAGTTTTCACATGCAAGAATTTGCATTGGTTTTTAAAACAGGCCTGCAGCAGCAGGTCAATGCAAAACACTGACCCAGTGATTTTCACAGTACTAAGTATAAAGAATATGTGCAATGTGCAGATATAACAGTCCAAACAGTGTCAGCCTACGTTAATGTAATGCATTAAGTTAGTTTATTACAATTCTAAAACATGACCTTATACTATGGAAACACTGAAAAAGCAGAGGAAAAAGTTTCAAGAATTCAGCCCATGGTCAAACTCAGTGAAGTTTTCTGGTTTTTCTGTTGGCTAGCACAGTTAGCTCCCCAGCGGCGACGTCTTTATCGTCCCCACCATGGCAGACTTTATTATCCTGGCTAGCAGTGTCTTGAGGAGCTGTCTTGAAGCTGGTGATAAACCTGTAGCTTTATGTCCTCCTGGCCCACTGTTACCAACCGACTTTAAAGCCTGTGCTGCCACTGAGTTGGCCTCCTCATGCATTTTTCCTGGTCGGTGTGTCCTGGCTTGTGTAAATAACTACCAAAGTCTTACTCGACTAAATCAACACAAAATATATAAAGAGGGTTCATACATTTTCTTTCAAGTCACTGTCTTTGCTGCTACTAAACCAAACACCATCAGAGTCCTGCCTAGTGAGGACTGAGGCCCAAAAAACGGCTTAAGTAATGTAATAAAAACACTAAAATAAGACTTTGTACATTGCTGATACCCTTTAAAGTTAAAGATATGTATCTAGTGTCTGGTCTCAAAGTTTGTGCTTGTTTTGGCAGCTGTTTCAGGGTTGTCGCAATAGACCCACGGCCCTCCCCAGGCATAAGAGAATGACTTCCTGCTTGTGTCTGTTGCTCAAGGCAAGCTTTATTCCCCATGCCTGTATTATAGATCTCAGATCCTTAGGTTTTCTACAGGTCAATTCATAATTAAAAATCCTCCCCTGGCATCCCCAAGAATGACGCTCGCCGAAGTGCTGTCGATGGCATTTTGATATCCGCGGGGCCAACCTTTGGCGACTACGCCTAGAGGGGGTTACGTACGAACGGCACAGAACGCCTCTTGTAGGGGGGGAATGTCCTTTTCAAGGCTTCCACTATTTTATGGTTAACGGATTCTCATCATATAGGGATGATATCTAGGTGATGAATATAAGAATCAAATGTCAACCAGTATCCAAGAATAACCTTAAAGTTGCTAATTTACCATCCGGGGATTACTTCACAGATTGCCAGAGACCCTTAAATGTGCTGTCAAAAACAATTAATCACTTGACAGTTAAGCAGCAGCAAATGGCACGACGAGGAAGAGGTGGGAAATGCAATGTGGACTGCGCTCAGTGATTAGGTATCCACGGTTTAGGAATGATGCAAAGTGAGAAATAAAACGATCATCACCTAAAAGCCAAATGCTAATAGATGCTGGCCGTGGCTGGTGAGTCTCTCAATGGACTGAATGCATAAATGTGTCAGCACAGAGTGTTTTAGGAGGCGTCGGGAAAAAATTTCGATCCAGCATTTGTACAGCAAAGCACTGTTCTCTGGCAGGGCTGATCAAATTTTTTGACACATGGAGCAAAAGGATAAAATCTA
The DNA here is from genome assembly GCA_027495735.1 of Lutjanus campechanus. Classification (NCBI taxonomy): domain Eukaryota; kingdom Metazoa; phylum Chordata; class Actinopteri; order Lutjaniformes; family Lutjanidae; genus Lutjanus; species Lutjanus campechanus. The sequence goes on along the minus strand of JAJHUR010137440.1, from coordinate 8,957 downwards.
ACATTGGTTTTAGGCCGTGTGCAATTAAATTGTCCTCTGACTGGTGTAAAATTTAATGGATGGGCATGATTCTGCGAGCTCTTGTGCCATCATGTGTTGGTCATTATGTCTCGAGGTAATTAAGTCATCATGAAATAATTAATCATGGTCTAGGGTAGATAAAAAAAAAGTGGGTGCCAAATAAGGGTAGATCTCTGGGATTCAGGAGGCTGACATGGCTCACTGAACAGGTCTATAGCTGGAGAAGAAATTGGCAGTATGTTTCTCTAATTATTTAGACATGCGCATGAATAAATGCCCTTTACAACTTGACGTTTTGGTGGTGCAATGCAAAAGGCACAGGTGTAGTATATTATAAAATAGTAGAAATAACAGAACTAGACATGGTAAACATGAGCAGTGCACTGGAAAGCTCCAAATTCTTGAAATTATTGAAATTAAAGACTTGTTTGGAATGGCCAGATACATATTAGGTTAATATGTCATTTAGGCAAACAGTTTTTTCCATTATCTTAGAAGGTGGTCACAGTCAACCCTATCTTTAAACCTTGAGAAAAAAACAGATAAGGCCAACAATCGGTCAGCGGAGAGATGGAACTTAAATCACTGATTTTGGGTTTGTAGCCACCGTACCACAGAATCAGCAAACTTGTCTTTTAAAAAACAGTTAAATGCTTTTTGGATTGAACTGCTTGTGTTGGTGCCATCTTTCTCGACTTAAAGATATTATTTGACACTGTCGGTCACCAGGTTCTTTGTTCTAATTCAGCGCAGAAGTTATCCTATGGATGAAGTCTCCTATCTTAGCTGTCCTGTATGTGTCCCCCAGGGCTCTATTCTTGGGCTCCTCTTAGAAAAAGTTACTGTTTGGATAGGAGTGCTTGTGTTTGTGCTGTCTTTCTTAACTTAATGAAGGCATTTTGTACCGTCGACCACCAGGTTCTTTTATCTAAATGAACACATTTTAATATCCCTGAAAAAGCAGAAAACAACAGAAAGCATGTATGTGTTGATGCCACCTCTTATTGAACTCCAAAAAACATTATAAATATCTTTGGGTCACACTAGAATCTACATTAACCTTTAAAAGTCACATGAAAAAGCTATTTTTGACAGTTTCACACCTCAAATGACATTTAAACCAACAGAATCACTTTTCAAGAAAGCCATAAAAGTGTTTGACTGTTTAAATTTTTTAAAAAAAAGAAGGATTTTAAAAACTTAAATTTTGCTTGTTTTTCTGTATAAGGTTCTGCAGGGGCTGACAGTGATACTGGTAGCAGGGGAGACTGTAAGGTGCCACATACAGTCGGTGCACTGCATTTGGACAAACTGTGCTCTCAGTAAAGGAAAGTAAATACTGGAATGGCATACCTCCTGCAATAACAGAATGTCCTACATATCCCCCTTTTAAGATCCATCTGAAACAATAGCATAGCAAACCAAAATTGCCTGTTTTTATATGCTTTCTATATCCCATATATTTGTACGTTGTCATTTGGAATGCACCTGTCTGGGGACTACAGATATAAATTTGCATTTTTGTTCAAATCCAGCATGTTTACATCTTGTATTTTGAAAGTGATGCTCATTTACATGTGCTGTCCCTATCAAATAAACAAAGTAATGTAAAGCAGATCTGGTGAATGCAAATGCATGTATGCTATCAGAGAGAAAAAACCCAACATACATGCACACTTTGGGTCCATAACCAGCGTGCATGTTGTAATTCTGCATATGAGCTGTTGTACTTGAGACCTATTAAACTCTGTTCCACTCGGATGCTAAACCAAATTAGTTGAGGTCGTGAACTTCACTCGGAGTAACGTGTTACCATTTACTTGCTCGATTAGTATTCCGTTAGAATGTAGATGCTATAATCAGAAAGAGCAGCAGCATTAAAATTAAAGGGGGAGAACGAGGGAGGTATTCCGTGAACGGGCAAACTCTCGCTGTGTGCGCAGAGAAAACTCGGAGGCAGTGTTACAGAGGGGGGGAGATAAATCTCAGCAGAAGCCCCTCTCCAATAATGCTCGGCCTCTCTCTCTCTGTCTTTCTCTCTGTTCTTTCTAAATAGAGCAATTCAATGAAATCCCACTGAGACACGGGATAAATCAATTTTCTTGCACTGTATCCAACACATCTTTGCTCTTTTCTGCCACAAGCTTTTTATTGCTTTTAAAGTTTTATTTGATTTTTTTTATGTCTATATTGAGGATGAATTGGCCTGATAATTAAAAGATCACGGGAACGTTCTCTAATAGTATATAAATGGACTTTTCTTTTTTGAGAAAGTGGAATGGCAGAGAGACTGGAGGTGCAAAATCAAGAGAGGTCTTTCCTGAACCTTCCTTTCCCTCGTATCATTCTTAGAAAAGGTTCATAAAGGGTTCTTCCTGAAATGTTGAGCTTCTGAAGAACCTTTTTTTTGAACAAAGGGTTTGTCAAAGGTTCTTTATAAGACTTAGGGTCCCATTAAGAACCCTTGTCCCCTTTTCATCAAAAGAATCTTTTTTTTAGAAGGAAGAGTTTTCAAGGATTTCAACAATCCTTGACATAAAAGGGTTCTTGGGAGAACCCCATGGGTGGTTTGGTAGAACATCTTGGGTGGGTTCTAGATAAAACCCTTGGAATATAAAAGCATTCTCGGTAGAATTCCCTAGGTGGTTTTTGATAAAACCCTAATATAAAGGGGTTTTCTGTAGAGCCCCCTGAACGTGGTCTAGATAGAACCTTTTGAACACAACCGGATTGTCAGTAGAACCCCCTTCGTGGGTTGTAGATCAGACCCTTGGAATACAAAAAGGTTCTGTGCAGAATCCCCTCAGTGTGTTCTAGGATATACCCTTGGAATATTAAAAAGTTCTCAGTAGAACCTCCTGGGTGCGTCATGGATTAAACCCTTGGAATATAAACGGGTTCTTGGTGGGTTCTTTTTAGCACTCTAAGAAATTCTAAGAACATTGGAAATAATTCCATCACTGCACAACTTTCCCGTCTGTCCTTATTCTGTGAGGATACTCACAGACTGTGATACAACAAAGAAAATGTAAAGGTAGAAAATTATTGCAAGAAACTGTATTTTAAAAAAAGCACAATCAGCCGTTCTGTGCCGTCTGATGTGATTTGGTTCTTATCATCAGAAGGCAATACAGCAATTTTGTTTCCCAGGCTGTCGAACGTCTGAGAACCGCTGTGAATGGGTGAGTGGACCTGCCAAAGAGTCTTTGGTAGCCTGTCAGTTACAGTGGCTGAGGCTGCCCCGAAAAGCACACAGCCGGCCCAGCGCTTTTGATTAGACCACCACATCCGGCCAGCAATTCACAGACTCGACAAAAGAGAACTATACAGGTTCTAATCTATTAGCCAGTCGGGGATAAACTTTAGAGAAAGAAAAATGTCATTAAAATTGAAAAAAAAAAGTCCCAACTGCTTTGCCGAGGCATCTTAAGCCCTTTTGAAATTAATTTATAATTAAAAACCTGACTTGCCAAAAGTTGATAATAGCGACCAGCAGGAGCTTACATTTAAGCGTGGGGGAAGTCTTTTTGAAGTCTCCATGGCAGACAGTTGAGTCAGGCTCCATAAGTTGTCCTTTCAATTTCAGGTTCAGGTTTCCTTGAACTCAGTCAAAACCCTTTCTATTTTAAAAGAGCTGAGTCAAAGTCAATATAACAAGGGATGTCAATGAAAATAAATGACAAAAACTCATCTTTATAGATCCCAGACGTGAGAAGTAGCTAAGCACAAAAAACAACTTTTTTACTTTTATTCCATACATTCTAACGCAAATATCTGTACTTTCTACTCCTTATATTTTCAAAAACATGCATTTAAGGGGAATTATTGATTATTTTTTATTTTGCATCATTCCCAACATCAAGACAATAGCAATAGCACACAAAAGTGAACATTTCTTTGTGTATCCATCAGTGTATATCACACACCACAGACATAACAAGATGTAAAACAAAAAGACGGAAAACACACAAGACAAAAACATTAAACACGAAACAAGATGAAAACGACGTTAAACACTAACAAGATGAAAACAATGCAAAAATACATAACAACACTAAAACAAACTAAAAGATGAAACAAGTGACTCAAACAATGACTCAAAACACTTAAGAAGATGAAAAGGTTGAAGACATAACGAGACAAAAACGCAATGCAAAAGATGTAGCAAGACGAAGACAGCATGAGACGGAACAAGACTAGCCGAAGAGCTGAAGAAGACAAAAACAATGTAAAAGGTGTAACAAGATGAAGACAACATAAGACATACGAGTACAACGACATGAAAGACAAAAATGATGTAAAAGACTAACAAAGACTAAAAATGTAACAAGACAAACACGACATAAAAGACATAACAACATGAAAACGATGTAAAAGTCAAAATGATAAAAAATCATTACAAAAGCAGCGTAACAGGACAAAAACAACATAAGATGAAACAAAACGAAGACAATGTAAAGGACAAAACAACGTTGGGGCGCAACAAGACTAAAATGACGTTAAAAAAAAAGTCACAAGACAAAAATCTCAAAAGACTCCATCGCTGAGAAAACGTGAGGTTCAGTTAACTTTGTACAGAAACAGAACAAAATGTCCTTCAGTGTGCAACTTTTTACTTTTTTACTTTTATACTTCAAGTACACTTCAGAGCCTATACTTTTTCACTTTTGCTTAAGTAAAAGAGTTGAATCAGTGCTTCTGTCTCTTTTTACAAAAGTGTGCACTTTCGCCACCTCTGATAGATTCCTGTCTCCAACTTGTCTTCATTCCATATCTATAATTGTAACGCTATATTCATACTGCCGCTCTGTTCCTGGAGCTCTAACAACAGTCTTGTTTCACTTTCAGCACAGAGTTTATTGAAAGAATGAGTGTGCACTCTTTCTGATGACCTTATATCTCATTTTCCAACTTCTGCTTGCTCACCTGTAAAACAATCCGACGTTACTGAGGCCAAGACCTTAAAAATAACACTGAACGGGTATTGAATGAACATTTGCCTCCTTATATGGCACGGTGTTCGGTTAACCTTTCCCACACTCAAGATCCTATAAAAGAAGATGGAGCGTATTGTTGTTTGCTCTGTCCTTATCCTCCGATCCTCCATCTCTATTTTTCTCTCCCTCAGTAAGATGACACCCCCTTTATTCAAGTGTGTTCTCTCATCCGTTTGCCCTCGGTCAAGGCCACCTTCTTCCCTTTCTCCAACTTGCTTTTTCAAACTCTTTTTTCCCCCCTTGTACTTTGCTCGTGCTCGCTGTCTTCTTTTCTTTCCCTCTGACCCTTCTTCTCCTTTGGCTGACCTAACATCTTGTCGTCGCCTCACTGGGCCCTGCAGCCTCTTGCATGGCTTACATGACATGAAAGGCTGATACGTGGCGCCAACCTGATGAAATGTATCGATCTTGTCAGTAAGCCCCGTCTATCGAACCGCCTCGATGACGGACTGAACGGTTGCATTCTTCCAGCCTCCAACGTCAGGATTGACGGGATGTAGATTAAATTCCAGACTTGATCAAGGGACGTTTAGACAGCAAATCATTTTCCAACTTGTGCAAAAACCGTGGATGCGTTTTGTGAAGGGTCCCTTTTTACACAAGTGCAACAAAATGATTCCTATAGAAACTTTCTGTCTCGTATGCTGTCCCTTGCCCTTGCCAAAGTTAAATTTATCTTAATTATCACTGATATGAAGGCCGCTACATCACCCTCTGTTGCCCAGTGTGAGTCACTTGGCAAGAGCGCAGCATTATCACCACTGAATGTCAGACGTGAACACCCGTTGAGGGCGAAGATTTTGAACATCCAATATGAATTCACATATAGTTGCAGTCCAAAATATCTCCAAAATGTCAGCTTTTTAGGGGCTAAGAAAATCAGCCATGTTTTCAGCTTTGTGGCAATGCATTTTTTAGATGATCCAGAGGCTTTTTAAATGTTTTGTCTCATACAGGAGCAGTCCCTCCTTCAGTTTTAGCAAAAAATTCTAAATCACTAAATTTGTAGATAGATTTTTTTATGTTTTTTACAGGACAGAAACAATAAGAGCACTACAATTTGCATTTAGTGGTAGAACTCAACTAAGCAGTGTTGCAAGTTAAACATACATAAAAGTAATAACTATTGATTAAAGTAGCAGAGTGTCTATTTGCATCCAGGTGAGAATAGTCCAGCGGCACCTGTTTGGTTTGGTTACATCCCGTGACAAAGATCGAGACTTTGAGTCCAGTGTGAAACTTGAAGTCTGGGCGGCCGTTTAATTTTTTAGACTTTTTAGACTTTGTTGGCATTAGCATTGTTAGCATTGTTGGCTACGGATGCCTGGGTGCAAACAGCATCTGCCTTACTGATTAAAGGAACAGAGCGTCTATGTGCATGTGGGTGAAAATAGTCCCACGGCAGCTATTTAGCTCTTTATATCCTGCTCCCAAAGACTGATACTAGAGTTCGAGTCTAGTGTGGAACTTCAAAGGTAGTTGACTTATCATAGCCACACTGGCTATTTACAGCTGGTTTCAAATAGCACATTTTACAGCACAAAGTGTAAAATGCCAAAGTGTCACTTAAGTGCCGCAGTGACAATACAACAATCAGACTCTGTAGTAGTTTTGGCTCATTCTATATCAGTAGAGGTCATGTTGGCAGACTGAGATCTGAACTAATCTTCAGGGTATTATCAAAATAAAAAAAGGAGACATTCATGCATTCAAGATGAGTTGGGTTTACAGTCTCTAAATGGTCTTTTCAGGGCTACAGCAGCAACACTTGCAAGACCTTGCTCTTGCTCTGAGTGTGGCAGAATAGCTTGCTGCCCTGAAAGTTTTAATGGGACAATTATCGGGTGCACAATCAGCAGAACAGAGAGGCAGAATAGAGGAGCTCATTGCTTAAATGTTGCTGGTTCTAATCACTGATGGAAAGATTTGGACACAAAAAAAAGTATGATAAGGTGCACGTCAGCAAGGCTGCTAACCCCTCTTTGCCTCTGTGAAGCTCAGCATTGCTGAACAGGAGATAGTCATTATGACTGAGCAGCTCCCAGGTTTGGATTTGTGTATTTTTTTTTGGACATATTGTACAAGTCCAATTGCAAAAAGGCAATTCGGCTAAAACATATTTATGAAAAACAAAGTTTGAACATTAAATATCTTGTCTTTGTGCAGAATTCCAGTCAAAGAATTGAATTGTGCTTTTATTTACACTTTATTCAACTTCCTAAATTTTTTTGAATTGAGGTTGTATACATGTATAAATAAGAATAAATTAAAATTAACATTTGAGCTTATTTAAATTACAGCAGAACTATTACTGTTTTTTTATTGTCCTCAATGTTGCAGTTTGCTTTCAATTGCAAACTTGTGTCATTTGCTGAGGGAAGGCAAAGTGACAACATTTGCGACGATGAAAGATCTTTCCAACATATAATTTTGCTTGACAGTCTTTCCCCTGGCTACAGGAACTTTTAAAGTATTAGTCACTTCAGAGTCGGTGCTGCAGCAGAGACAGTGTGTGGGAGAGAAATGAAAGACAAAGATGGGCCGGGGGAAGAGGGGGCTGCACGGGCTTGCAGAGATGTTTCCATAACACACAGGCATGATAACACCAAAGGAACATACCCTAATGTACACAGCATTTATTAAAATCACCCACACACTGATAAGACTTTAAAATCCTTGGCTGGCGGCCTGTGTACACAAACCTTCATTCATTTTATCTTGTATATGCTTTCATGCTGCCCTCTGTGAGCACAACTGATTTGGTTCTAATTCAGAAAATCACTCCGCCACTAGAGTCAATGTCACTCAATAAAACTGCTCGGGTTTGTTTCATTTTGACCTTCTCACCAATAATCTTGGATTTACTGCAGCAGAGATGGAAAATTTATGACCACAGTTTGCACCAAGAACAAAGAAGCTGGCAGGCGAGCGGAGAGTAACCACTTCTGCTCCATCTTATTATTGCTTCTCTTAGGTGTGGATTAATGTTGCATTGTGTTTATCTCTGTAAGTATAAGTTCTAGGGATGCCAATATCGGTCTGTCTGTTGGTTAATCCACCACTTTGGTTCAAACTCAAATATCTCAAGGACTACAGAATGAATTGCCATTAAATTTTCTACGGACATTCATTTTCCCCAGAGGATGAACTGTTGCTACCTGCAGGATTTTGTCTACAGAAGTCTGTAAAATATTGTGACAGTTACAAGCATTCATGGTTTCCAGAGGATGAATCATGATGAGTAGCGTCATCGTGAGGTTGACATTTTTTATTTTTTAATGAAATATCTTGACAGCTTTTTTATGGATTACCCTGACATTTGGTTCAGACATTCATGTCCCCATCATGATGAATTGACCCTTCCTAAGTCCCGCCCCGTTTTGCTGTATGCTCCAATAACAGCTGAACAAGCTTGGTATCCAGCAAAACCTTGGTCAGGTTTCTCTTTTGCTGTTTCCTGTACTATGCAATACTAGGCTCATCGATGTTGAAAAGAAAACTAACTAGCTAGCTAACTAGCTAATCTACATCAGTAATCAGGTAGCCAGTTAGCTAGCATTTTTACTAACATTAGGCAAGTTTTACTTTATTTCTTTTTTCTTCTAGCTTATCAAAATTTGGTTTATTACCAAATATAATTGTTCTTTGTGTTTCATGCCAGGTAGCAAATATTTGCATGCTAACAGCTTAGCTCAGATGTGTTCATGGTTAACATTGTACCTGTTAAATGTCAGCATGTTAAGCATATTGGCTTACTGAGCATTTAATGTGCTTCGTTGTCTCAGGTGTCCAAGTCCAACTGTGAGGAGACCCAGAACTCCCAAGAGGGGTTACACATCCCATCAAGCAGGCAGAGCCAGTGTCACATTGCAGAGGGGGCGGGGACTTGTAGTGGGCCCTTATAGCCTATTGGCTATTTCACTTGTTAACAATTCACAT